>WBNA01000243.1:622485-669150 GCA_013398345.1 Nothocercus nigrocapillus | reverse complement strand
TAGTGGTTTTAAAGTGAATTAAAAGGAGTTAGAATTCCAAGAAATAAAATGTAAGTTGTATTCTCTTCAAAGTAGTTAAGCTAATCAAGAGAGGCTTCCAGACCTGGAATGCAGGTAATAAAGGTCTCCCACACGACCTCTGAAATCTGCTATTTCCATGTATGTAGGATGATGCACTAACAAAGTACAGCTATTAATTCCCGTATCTTTTAAGACCTAATTCTTCTCTTGAGTGTTACATTGCAATTCTGGATTTATTAGTACTACATAATAGTACAAAATGACTGTAATTACAATTACCTTTGCTTTCAGTTTCTCCTTCTCTTACAAGCCCTCCCTGTGAGACTTTAAGGCAAGATAGCTAATAAAATAGATGACTGAATAATATAACATAGATGTCATATGACAGGTCTGAAAGCATCAGCAGCAAATTGACTACTGGGCTACATAGCTATTCTGAAACTCAATGGATGAGACAATTTGTCCTGACTTACCCTTGACAGAATCTGAACTGTAAAAATACAAACAAATTATGCTAAATCTGAAATTATAATTTTATGGCAGTGAGATATGATTAGTGGAACGGATTTTGGGTTGTATATTGTCTTTTTTTTTCCAGGCTGAATTACAGACTTGAGAAAAGATTATTACTTTCTTAGATAGTGTCTCACGAAATTTTTTTCTGCCTCAGCTGAGAATGACAGAAGCAAATGAGGGTAAGAGAGGACAGAAAGGCAGGGGATGAGAGAGAGAGCAGAAGTAACCACTTGGAGGTAAGTGCCAAATATTCATAGTACAAAACATAGACTCTTGCAGTAATGTCATAATTATCAGCTGGAAATTTGCCATACAGCATGTAAAAATAGCCAGGTGCCATCTGGTAATCATTTTCTTTTCCTAGGCGAAATGGAAATTAAATGCTACGATGAAACTGAAATTCCTGTGCTTGGGAGTGTGGTAGAACAAGCATATACCAGTTGTTAGCATAGTCATTTCCCAGGCATGTACTTCTGTATTAATCTAACAGAGCAAATAAATAAAATCTTACAGTCCAGGAAGTGGCTTACTTAGGAATTTAAGGGAGCTCATAAAAAGATTAGGACATCTTCAGGAATGCATATGCAGGGACTCCTGTATTTATAGGCCTGAATACATTTCTCTGGGCTTCAGCAAGTACTCTTTTCTTTCCTGTTTTGAAGCTACTGCTGTGACGATGCTTTGCTATGCAGAACATGAATGCCAACTCTTAATTTGAAAAACCCAAGATTCAAATTTGATTTCATTTTACTTTTAAACATGCTAATTGTCAGATGATAATATATGCAAATTTTCTTATATATTTCACATCTATGACACTATCTTTGCACCTAAGCAGTAATATATTTCTTCATTTTGATATAATGCATAGTCTCTCTAAATATCTTCATTTTTTTATATTTGCTCATTTTGCTAGGCATGAGATGACTTCTACATTAACTGATTTATACATTACTTTTTCATTTGCATTCAGGTGAAAAGAACATGATGGCAAATATGAATAATAAAAAATAGTGATGCAATCTTTCAATTACTAGCATTATAACCATCTCATTAGCCAAAAACTATTTGCAGGAGGCACCTGAGAATCTTTAATGCAGTTGTACTATGCCCACACTTTATCTAGCGTGCCTTTCCAGGGAATAAAAACTTTTAGATTTACTCATGCCAAATACACCATGATTAACTGCTGTAACTGTTCTAAGCAAAATACCTGCTCTGCTGCTGTTCTAAGCAAAATAACTGTTCTATGAGTGGCATTCACATCACTTATTTCTCAAGCAGTTTTCCATTATTACATTCTTAAAAATTGACATGTGCGGTTTTCTTTTTTCTTTTCTTTCTTTTTTTTTTTTTTAATTGCATAATTTATTTTCCCTTTGTCCTTTGTACAGTATCCTACTTTCACTGAGGAAAACAAGGAACTACAGGCATTTTCCTTGAGTCATACTTTCTAAGTGTGTCCATGCTCCAGCACAACTATCATGAAACAACCTCTTTTTGTTACTGCTCCCACAGCACTTCTAGTCTATGAGTTTGACTGGTCAAGGCATGGCAAATATGAAGCTCTTTTTCCTTCATTTCATACTCAAAGACCTGTTATGGGTCCATCCACTGACAGTCCATGGTGTATTACAGACTACTGTTAGCACCTGCCTGTGTAATCCCCAAAATTAGGATTACCCACTTCACTCTTATTTAAAGCAGTACCGATGTAAAGATTTTCCTGTTTTCTTTACAGTTCTTTCAGAAACAAAGAATTGCAAATTTGGTGAAATCCAAACAAAGCTCTTGTATAGCAGCCCATAATGCTTGCTACACTGTATGCTGCCCAACCTCATGAGGACTATATTTTCCACATCTCAAAAGAAACAGGCTACCTTGTGTGCTCAGTCTTCTTCCTGTGACTGGAAGGTTTCTGGCCACTCTGCACTGATTGTAAAGCAGCTCTGCAGCATCCCACTGTATTGCAGTGGATAGGGTCCTTTCCCACAGTTAGCAAAACAATCAACAAAGTGGCAAAAAAATGCATATTATCTTGTTCAGAAGTAAATTTTTATTTGTTTTACTTGGCTGCCATATTCCCAATAACATTATTTCATGACTAGGCCTTCTCAGGATGCTACTGTACAGGTACAGATATATTGATTTAAAAACAGTGATGGAGTAAAATTATAGTACCCCACTATAGTACTCATAATAAAAGTTTTAGGAAACTATAATATTCCTTGCTCTTTTAAGGAATGTATATATTACATTCTATGCCAAATTCCAAACAGTTTGATGGAAAACCTCATAAATGCATTCTTGCTTTGCTTAAAAATGCTAGCCAGAGCAAACAGTAATTATGATTTAACTTAACAGTTAAGATTATCAGGCTATGAAACTTACCAGGCTGAATTTTCAACATGAGCTCCATTATCATTACTTGCAACCACTGTATGTGCCAAGAAGCAGAACAAGACAACAGCAACGCTACCTCCACAAAACAACCAACATGGCCAATATCCTTCGGTGAGAAAAAAAAAAAAAAGAAAATATAAATATCACAAGATCTGCTTGACATAAAGTGATAAAATAAACCAACAATAATTTTGTTACCAACCTAATATTCATAGAATCATAGAATCATAGAATCATAGAATGCTTAAGGTTGGAAGGGACCTCTAGAGATCATCTAGTCCAAACCCCTGCACACGCAGGGTCACCTACAGCAGGTGGCTCAGGACTGCGTCCAAGCGGGTTTGGAAGATCTCCAGAGAAGGAGACTGCACAGCCTCTCTGGGCAGCCTGTGCCAGGGCTCTGGCACCCTCACCGTCAAGATATTTTTCCTTAAGTTCCTGTGGAACTTTTGGTGCTTCAGTTTGTGGCCACTAGGGTGGCTTCATCTGCTCTGCTCCCATGTGTTTATGGAAAAGCTAAACTCATGATAACATAGCTGTAAGCTATGTCTTAGGTAATTCTAGGCCACAAAAACTTTGCATATTTTTCAGGATATTTGAATATGCTAAAGGCATTTGTTGGGAAAGATACTATATTGTATTGGGAAACCAGCAATATTAGATATAAAAATATCTTCCACATTTAACTATCAACAGTAAACACTGTTTCATATGTTTCAGAGGCAAAAAAAAAAAAAAAAAAAAAAAAAACTTTTCTCAAGTAATAAACTAATGGAAGGTATGGAAGGTCTCACTTGTGCTACCTTCACTCTTCAAGTTGCCCCATGAACTGTGAGCTGCCCCATGAACATGAGCCAGATGTGATTACAGTCTGTCTGAACTGTAATGGTATTAGACCCGGTATCATAGGTTGAATGTGCTGCTTAGAACTCAGAGTCAAAATTAGATTTTCAAAGTGAATTCAAAAAATCACACAGTGTGTTCCCATCGCTTTTGACAGGATATGGTAGTACACAGAAAGAAGATGTCAGTCACAGCAGAGTGTTTGAAGGGGCTTGTATGTGTGCTGGGAGGGAAGGGTGTTGTGCTTCCCTTTGAAGACTCCTTCCCTTTCTGACTCCTGAAGACTACCTCAGGCTGGCATCAAATAAAGAAACATCCAAGACAACTGCTCCCTCCAAAGAAAACCAGCAGAATAAAGGATGCCAAAGAGCTTGATAAATTAATTTAAAATTAATGAGCATCTTTGAAATTTACATGTCAGAGATGTTTTGAGTAACATATCATATAGTAGCACCATCACTGAAAACATGGTATCTTGACATAAATTTTACAGTTCTTCCCTAGGTTCCAGCCCCTAGTCATATCCTTCAGTATGGGGATTCATTCTTTTAAACAAAAAAGAATGCATTTTTCACGATATTAAAAACAGAAGGTATATTAGTTATCAGGGCAGTGAACATTATATGTGTATATATATACACACACTATATACATACAATATATATGTAGTGAGAGATATGACCACCAGCCTAACCGCAAAACTGCTACTACGGCACAGTATGCAACTATTTAACTATGAGATTTTTACATTGTTTAGGTAAGAGACAATCTCAGCAGGCCAAAACCTTACTTCAAAGATTTAAGGATCTCAGCGACAATTGGCGATGTTTTTGGGCCACTTCTCAAATGAGGGAAGTGAGCTCAGTCTCTATCACAAGGTGGTCAGACTTGACCAGGTTTCTCTCTGGCAGCTATCTCATTACACTAATGTGCTACTGTGTCTGAGTTAAAATTTTCCCATGTTTTCTGATGTTTACAAATCACCACATCTTATATATTATATTCTATTGTTTTACTGATATATTTTTTTTCAGCTAGCTTACATCCATCTAGTCAGTAGCAAGAACACACACAGGAAATGTGTGTGTGCATGTTCAAAAATTCAGCTTAATTTTGACAATCAGAGTTACATGGTTTTTATTCATACCTAATATCTTCAGAGCCCTCAGAATGTCTTTCTATAAACTTGTAGTGTTTAACAGTGGAAAAAACCTCCATTGCTTTCTTCTAGCCAAAAAGACTTTCCTTACTTTATTTTGGGGGAAATGAACTTTAACTACAGTATTGCTGTGCAGGTACATTTGCATTTCTGCAGTGAAGACATTGTTTATGTGAATGCTGTTACTGAAGAATCTGTGTAGACTGTATCTGCCTGTTATCCAGAAGAAACACGTCGGTGGACATGCTGAAGAAGAAGCGGGAAATAATACACAGGTTGGACTGTCCAGCTGGATGGAACAATGGTGGCAACTATTATCTTGGGCTCCTACAGAACAAGAACAACAATCCTGGGTAATGTGATATTGCTACACAAAGGCAAATGCACATGCATTTGTAAATGTGATTTGTGGCAACATACCTTCCACAGAAGTAAGAAAATTTAATCTAGCAGCCTTTCCTCAGGAAAAGATTTATCAAATTTGGAGTTTTTCTTGAATATACAGAAGAGCAGCAAGTACCAGGTAACTCTGCTATTATCTTCATTATTTCAAATATCTTAAAACAAATATTAAGACCACACAGCAGATTTAACAGAACAAATCCAATAATAAATACTGACAGGCTGCGAGATAGCCTCAGCAGACAAAATCTGATATCTTTTTTAGAGATGATCTCCAATTTTTCCTCTGTATTTGCTTTCTGAAAATCATCTGAAATGCAGCACTGCTTTTTACTTTATATGAAATGCCCCCACTGACCTCGCATTACCAATTTCTTAATATTCAAGCTGACAGATGGAGCACTGGGATTTGAACCAGATACCAACCTTCTGTTCACATACGACTGGCTCTGCCTTTAGTGAGAGACCTCTGTGGAAGCTGAGTCCTGGTGAGGATTTCAGACCTGGTTAAATTTTTCTCAGATTCTTCTTGGGACTCTCTTCTGCATAGTTAAGCACACTTTAAAAATTCACTGTCTTCTCCAATGGTTTAGCTAACTAATTCTTTTTTTTTTTTTCTTTTCTTTTGATATCCATTTCCCCTCCTCAAAAAAGAGATATAGACCATTCTATGTCAACTGTAAACCTACTGAAATAGATATGTTTTCTCAAGGAACTCTTTCCATATAACTGTCCACAGGCCTACATGCCACAAACTGAAAACCACTAGACTTTTTTTCTCCCCACTCAGAATATAAAGACTGTCTTGCTGTCTGTATCTTCCATGGTTAACCAGCTATTTATGTGAGCAAACTCACTGCAATGAGATAAACTTTGAAAATGCAGCCTTTTTCTGATGTGAAAGTGCAGCACCTGGTCCAGCCCTGTGTAATTTTAAATTTCTTCTGGAAACCATAAAATGTAAACAAGCTTTTATTTAAGGTGAATTAGCTAGGATTTCAGTGACTATTTCCTGAAACTTGCATCTCAGTAGCAAAATACCATCACATTTCAAAGGTATCCTTAATGCTGCTCTTTGATGTCTCTTTGAACAGACAGGAAAGAACTGTTTTTGTTATCATTCATCATATTCAAAATGTACCAGGTGTCATGCAAAACACACAGAATCACATAGTCAGCTATTTGGCTTCTAATAAATGACTGTAATTCCAATACTTATGAAGGTTCTGTGACACAATGTGAAGGAGCTTATTAAAACAATAGCCGCAGAGACATAAAATGGTTGACAGGGAGAGAGCTCACCCTTCTTCCCCCCTCCTTTCCTTGCTCCCTTTTCTTCCTGTCTCTCTTAAAATGTGTGCTGAAAGGGATGACTATAAAGTGGAGCAGAGAAGCTCCCTCAGTCGGGACTGAGAGATCAGCTCAAGTCTAGGGGCAGGGATTTAATTCAAGGCTCCTTTTGTTGATAGCTGCTCACAGAACACTTTGAGCATTTAGTACCTTCATGCCTGTCATCAGTCCTTTAACAAGATTGCAGTGCTCTAAGTAGAGCCAGACATCAAGCTTTAACAGCATCACAGCATGTAGATTAAAACACCCAACTCTTTATTTTTACTGACGAACAGACACCTAGCTCTTCGCCTACACAAAACCAGAAGTCCCTCCGACTGACTAAGCACGCACGTGGATCCTGGCTTTTCCTCCAAACCTTCTGCCAGGCTCAAGAGAAGAACAGACTTGCCCCGTCACTCTGACAGAGAGTTAGGATGCCTACATTGGCACGGTTTATGCTGATGAAGTGGAGCAATAACCCTCCCCTTTCTCTTTGGCCATGTTAGGCAAAAAGGAATAAAATCCAGTCTTGATATGCTTAGAAGAACATGGATGTTACATTCCCCAAGCATAGTATCATTTCTCCTTTCTCCAGAGCTTCTACGGCAAGTCTTCTCTGAGGATCAGCAAGCTCAAGAGGGAAAAGGGGAAAAGGAGGGCTACAGGAATAGATTCTGCACATGCAAAGTTTCTTATGTCATTTTACCAATATTTCCACTCATAATGCTGACAGGAGCCAAATGAATGAGCATTTCATTCCTCCTTCTTATGATTAAACTTTCACAGAGATTCAAATGAAAGAACCAGTCCCCTCATTGGCTATAGATGTAATTTCCTGAGCTCAACATTTTGTTTATCAGCTCTCCACTGTTAAAATCTCCTCTGAGATTTATGCATATATACTATGCAAACTTACAGAAACTTTATAAGATAGTCAAGTAAGACACATAAATAAGCACCTTAATGTTCTGAGGAGATAACTGTGGCCTGTAAATATAGTACATATGTAGAAAGCACATTGCAAGTTATTCTATCATCATACAAGGCAAAAGCTGTGAGAAAACAGAGGAAAAAGTTGTCAGATTCTACTTCAGTTCCTACCTAATGATTCCCTCCTAAGAGATACCAGCATGGTCGATGTAAGACTTCCTGAAGATCTACAAAACCACCAGCAAGAGCAGACACTGCAGCCACTTGAGTCACTTAGTAAAATGTTAACATCTCCAATAGCAAAGTTAAATCCACAAAACTCACCCACATGGGGCTAGGATACTTTATGAAAGCATCACAATTTTTACCAAGATCTTCTAATAGATATCCTCTTGTGTCTACTAATTAAATGCTATTTGGAAGATGAAGTGTGTAAAACTGAACATAGTTTCAATTCTGATCTTTTCAAAGTTGCCTCTGATTTGTCAAGCAAGTTCTCTCTGTCCTGCAGTTTTTCCATTTCATTCTCAACTCAAAGGCAACACTTTTTTTTTTTTTCTCCCACACTGACTGACAAAAAAATCACTGAAGCATGGTTGAATAGTGCAAGCATGAAAAGATGTCACTTTAAAGATCCTATATCTTAAAAATAGTGGAAATGGAATGCTTTACATCTGAATTTTAGTAGTAGCTCTCACTGGAAATTTGGCTTTAAAGAAAATGACCTCCTTAGTTTTACAGGTATGGGCACTTTCACACTGGGATAATGAAAATTAGAGCATTTTTGAATGATTTATGGTATGGAGCAAATACAGTATGGAATATGGGCAATACATGAGGCTATTTTAATTCTAGATAAACAATCAGGATATAAGTGCTACATGTGTTCAGCAATTTGGTTCAATGCTGTATATTCTCTACTTTATAGAAGTATTCCTTAATTAACCACAAATTTTCATTTAAGCTTTAAAGAAGCTATATTCATTATTTCTATATTCATTATTTGAATGTGTTTTGCCTGACTTCTTACATTCCTGAGATTACAAAAACTAAAAATGTAATTTTTGAGTTGATCAACCCTGCACACACATGCCAGGAGACATACTAGATAAGGCATTGTTACTTTGAGTATGCTGCAAATAAAAGTATAAACATCATGTATGCTAATAATATTTTAAACCATAAAATATATGAGACTTCTAATGATTTGAAAGGATGAAAAAATTTCCTGTTAGTCTTATTAAAGTCTAAAAATCTTCCTACTGTAGGAACAATTACTTTAACATACTTTAATTCTGTAATGCACTAAGATATGTCTAATACCATGCTGATAAATTATGTCTGTATATTCAGATTAATGCAGATTGCCAGAAAAAAATACAGCGTTTGCTGTCATTGTTTCTTTTATGATGTTCAGTTGTGTACAGTCTGTTCTGTTATTTCAACTGTTCATCATAAAAGAAAGGATTTTCTTTCCTTAAGATAAAAATGAAATATATTTTACAGTCTGAAGTGTATGGTACTGGTACGACCTGTTTAAGCATGAGACCATCCCGTACCCTGGTATGACCTGTTTTAGCATGAGACCATCCCTAACTTGTGTAAATGGTCAGAATGAACTTGCCCCCCCCTTTTTTTTTTTTTTTCAGTAAGGTGAATCTGAACAAACCTTACCAGCTTTCTCCCTTATACATTACATATTAGCAAAGAGAATTATATGAGAAATATCAAAATAATTCCATGATTGGAATCATGGAATCTCCATACTGGAGAGTATGAAATTATTGGAATTTAATTCTTTTAATAGCTGATGCCCAATCATTTCGCATGTCTTCTTTCCTTGATTAGAGCAGATACAATTAGAATCATGTTTCCCATTTTAATGGCAAGGATAAGTACTTCTGCATTTTCCATGAAATGTAGTCAGTCCACAGTTTTATGGTCTGCTCCTTAAAGGATACCTGTTAATGAATGAAATCAGTAGGAGGAATATTTGCAAAAGGCATTTTAAGGATTATAGATGCCTCTTTTACCACATGTCCAGTCAGTTGTGAAAAACATATATCTTGTCTGTTGCTATACATTATGAACTTTGCTGTAATGCAATATAAATACCTGTAGATAAACTTCAGATCAGAAGTTTGTTGTTTTCACCTGACAGCAAGATTCATGATATAGCAGTGTTTCTTGCTGGTGCTTCCCTTATCCAATATCATTTTATATTTATCAGTCACTCACCAGCTTCTTGACCTACTCCATATAAAAATCATGAAGAAAAGTATTCTTCATCTAGTGTGAGGAAATCATGATTTCCCATACATTTGCCAAACTAACAGCGTGCTATATTTTTTCAGAGGAAAAATATAATGCATTTAGAATCTGGAAATTGCTATCTATAAATAATAGTCAACCATGTAGGTTTTGTGGATCATTTTCTGATGCTTTTTAATTTTTTTTTTTTTTTTTTTTTTTTTTTTTTTTTTTTTTTTTTTTTTTTTTTTTGAGTTCTTGCACTAAAGGCTTTGGACACTGTAGGTAAAGTCAGTCTCTTGCTACTGAGATTACTTTCTTTTTATAGGCTCATAAAAGAACAGATCCACAACCAGCTGCTTGCAAGCCTCCCCTTGGTGAAAGAAAACCAAAATTATTATAGCCTAGGCACTAATCCTGTATTTGATGAGGTGTCACAGCTGAGACAGGTAATTAATGTCACTTTGGAATAGATTCATAGGATGGGTCACCTGAACTTTGAATTTAAACTTCAGCGTGGTATTTTATCGTCTCCATGCCATATAGCTGGGATCCACAAACGGTATCACAAAGCCACATCACTTAATTAGGGTAAAAAGGCATCTTAGGCAAGTGGGTATACTTGTGAATGCTTCTCACTGTAATTCATTAATTGATTTGCCATTTGTCAACATGGAGTTACAGTAATTTTTGCACATATCAGGACAGAAAAGTTAATGCATACTTATATAGTGATGGATGGTATGAAAGGTGAGGGCATAATGTGTTGTAAGCAGTGCTGAATCTTTCAAGCCTCTAAAACTTGTCATCCACAGTCTAATGGCATGGAAATCAGGGAGGAGAGTCGGTTTTGTTTTGAAGGTTAGAAGTGCTGACAATGCTCACAAAAAGGTGAAGTCAGAGCTGGAATCAGTTCCAACTCTGGCACATATGCACTTCTCCTTCCCTGACTCCTGTGCCTTTCTGGGACCTCTGAGAAGCCAAATGTGCAAGACCACTGCCACCAGTGCACCCAGGGCAACACCAAATGAGGTCTGAGTGTGGCCCTGGTACCTCTGAAACCTCCTATTTTTTAGGGACTTGTCAGAAATTAGTTGTTCTGCAAATTGGATTTCCTTTATCTTTCTACCGATAGATCACAACATATCTTAGTAATACTGCAGCACAGCTTATATACTATACTAACCAACAGTATATTCAACTTCTTTTACTGTTGCCACTAATCGAATCAATAAATAATTGGATGGGTCATTTAGAAGAATCATTTAGAAGATGGGTCATTTAGAGAGACTTGGAGCCTCTCCAGGGCTCCAAGTGCCCATGCATGTCAAAAAAAAAAAAAAAAACCCAAAAAAAAACACCCCAAAACCCCAACTCAGTTAAAAAAATCAGGTCCTTCTACTTCCGTGAAGTAGAAATTTCCCTCCTCATTTTGAGAATGCATGTAGTGAAGAAATGAAAAGTTCGCTTCTCGTTAAGAAATCATTGAGCTCTGGGGTCTCTTTTGGAAGCCAGTCTAAGTAATTTAAAGGAATCTTTATTTTGTGTGATAAAGATCAAAATAACTGTTAGGGGTGTTTGTGAGATCCTGGGGAGGGATATGAAGGAGAAAGATTTCTTTCTAACCCTTTTGTGATTTTAAGGGCCAAAACTAAAGGTCTGAGGTGCTCCAAAATTAGCAAGACTCTTGATTTCTAAGTGAGAGGGACTTTGCAAGGCAGGTAATGCTTTTGCCTTTAAACCTGTGAGAAGGGGTATGAAGGCAAGCAGAACTGATGGCCCAAGGCAGGCTGCAGTGGGAGAACCCTTGCCGGGAGAGGAATCGAGGCCTGCCCATGCTACCTGAGCAACCAGGTCACACACGGCTCCCATAATGAAGATCCATCCATTACCAGGACATGCAGGCTAGAACTGTAGATCACTTTCATGGTCTCCAAAGAAGCTGAGCACTTATCAGTAACATTCAAAAATCTACTGGAAAGTCATTCATTTCACTTTATGGTCCTAATTAGCCATTTGTATAGTTCTATAATTAAATATGTTCCTTTCTCATCAAGTTTTTCACTTTAGTAATGATACCACTGTGCCACAAACAGGCCCCATGCTGTTTGGTTTGGGACTTATTCATAGCATTTAATTGGTCACCCAGTGGTTAGCCAATAACCCCTTCTATGGGAAGCAACACTCTGAATGCTGTTAATGGGCTAGAGGCACAGTGATTGCCTCCTGGTACCCAGCAGTACTGGGAATAAAGCAATTTCCTCCACTGTGTTGTGTGCCCAATAGCTAATCCTCTCCACTCCTGAAATGCACACTATTTGGTTATAAGTATTTGTACTGGCTTACTTACCGCTGGGTTGTTAATAGGCAGTGATTCTTCAATGCTCCTTCAGTGAAGTTACAGTCTGCTTGCTGACTGCTAATTAAAACAAGTTTGCACTCTAAGACTGCAACTAAAAGGTAGCAAGGTCATATTATTTAATGCAGCAGTCTTTTATTTAACAATGTTTATACAGTACTTACATGCGCACATTTTGCAGACAGCACGGATGCTATCGATCACATCAATATAGTCAAAATGAGGCACGAACTAATCCTTCCCTCCTTTGAAGTATGATCACTAGACTTTCCACGTCTTTGGGGCTGCAGAGTTAAAATGCAACGTATGTGCCTCCTTCAGTCTATTACTCAACTTTTAAAAAAATATCAAATAGGAGTGAATGAGCCAACAATGTTCTAAATGGACTTGATCTGCCAGGAGTCTTTATAGAAATTAAAGTATATATTCATGAGCACTGGAGCAATTTTAAACCCAGCAAGTTTTAGACAGCAAAAGGCTTATGATTCACAGAACCAAAATTTATCTATTATTCTGTATTTTTATGCTACCTATTTAAAATTCAGTTCTTACACAACCCTTATCACCAGGATATCTGGGTGCCTTTTAGTAATGACCTAAATGAGATAACATTCATATTTTTCATGTGGTTACCACTTTCCTTCTGCTTGTCTCCCTCTCCTCAGGAGAAAGAGTTGTGCCCTGTTTACTTCTACTTTCTGCTTTACTAACAGGAAGACTGAAAATAACCCGTGGCCGTATTGCTCCTGGTGTTAATAGCTGAGGTAGAAATAAGGAGTTATACAATTTTAGTAAGTTATTTAACTGTTTTTCTCTAAGTTCTCTTCTCTACTGTCTCCAGCAGAATGTAGGACACTACAGTTTCAACAATGCCATGGCACAGTGTTTACCTTAATCAGGGAAATTTTGTAGATTTATTCCTAAAAATAAAATTAAATGCTATGACTTGTAGATGAGTTCAGTGTTTATAAAAAGCTAACTATTAAGGAACAAGTCCAATTAGCCCCTCACCCTTCACCTTTAATACGTATATTCCCAGGTCATCCACATGGGCATGATTTCTCAGGTCAGTGGTAGAGATGAGGTCAGAGCCTATATGCTCTGTAGTTGCTCTTCAACAATTCACCCCCAAAAGCCCTTAAAATCAAAGCAATATTGTTTCTGCAGCACTGTCTTTCTTAATGGCAGCCTTTGTCTCATAGCACTGATGGGCAGCATGCTGCGTATCTTCAAACTGATTTCATAGTTTTGAGAAAACTCATGTAACCCTGCCTCATCTTCCTATACCATGGCATTTAAAAAATAATCAATACAGAAAAAAAATAAGTTACTGATTCATTCGTGTGCTTGATATCTAGACTCCATCTGCATGCGAGTAGCAATTCTTGTTTCCAGTTTCACTCGTCTGCATACTTTCTCCTCACTCAGTTCGTTTGTTTCTGCTGTACAGAACAATAAAAGCTCATTAGGCTCAGGTTCGCACTCAGCACATACTGCACTGCTTTTAATGCACAAAGGGGCACTCTCAGGCTTTTGAGGGAGGCTGATGGTCGAGGGACTCTGCGACCAATTGATTAGCCTATGTTTTGTGGCTGAGGGTGAATTTGTGATTCCCTCTCTCTCTCTGGCTCAGATTCCGAAAACATTTATGCATGAGAGGAAGTTCACATATGCTGCATCCTATTCAACAGAACTGTTCATGCACAGAGGTGTTTGCATGAGGTCTGCCTGAATTTTGGTATGTTGGCTGTACTGTAAATTCACAGGATTTGGATAAGCACCTTTAAAAAATTATTTTGAATTGAAAATACAGAATTACCTCTACAACAAAAATTACAGGACAATGCACTCAATTTATGATGATTTTAGTGTATTTTGTGTGTAATCTATATACTATTCACAAAATCCATTTGTGCTTCATGTGAGATTTCCTTTGTACATTTTTTGCATGCCCAGAAAAGTTAAAATATTATCCCAAGTGTAACCCTGTGTGCACAATGCACATTCAGCATTAAAAAGACTTATTACAAGCATTTGTGATCTGAGAGAACCTTACTATGCCTGGTACTGTAAATACATACCGTAAATAGGGAATCAGGGTTTAAAAAAAAAAAAAAAAATGAGAGAAAAGGTTTTCCTTGCTCAAAGCAAAGGTTATATGACCCACGAGCCCAGACTTCCTAACCAATACCCTGCCCATTAGCCTTTCCTACCTCTATCCTCCTAGCACTAACAATTCACTATGTGAAGGGCTGAAATGCAGTATTTGTCTAATTATAAAAGGTGACTTTTCTAATTAATATAGTTGATAGCACTCTCCCTCCAACCTAATGTCCAAACCATTTATCCCCTCAGATTATTTGAGCAAAAGTGTCCCCTCTCAGAAAAGAAAAAAAAAGAGGTACTGTGTATGAAAAATACTATTAATATGTTGGGAAGCCAATGGAAATCTTTTTGTTGACTTCTTTAAGTCAACAGTTAATCTGATCTTTTGGATTAGATTCATGCAAAATAAAATCCACAGCCTGCGAGTAGTTGTATAGACACAGAAGTAGTTGTTTTGTTCTAACCATTCGATGCTAAGGCTGAGGGAGATTAAATTATTTTGCTTTCAGCATGCAGGAGGCTAAACTGGAGCTAGGAAAAAAAAGCTGAAACTCCATAATTTCATATTCCCCTCTCACCAAGCAACATTCAAGAACGAATATTTTTATTTAATAATGCAGTCTGCTATTACCCCTTAAACATTACAATGCTAAGCATCAATAGCTGCCATAATTGGATCTTTGATCTGTTGTCTTTGACAACAGCAGGAATGGGAGATGGGCAAAGCCCTTTATAAAACGTATCTGAAGCAACTGGCAGGCTGCGCAGGGCGATGCTTGCCCTGCATCTGTGAGGTACTGTGGCTGTGAGCAAGCTTCTTTGAAACCATTTTCTTTTAGGCACCCCCCCAGGGTAACAAGCACTAAATTAGACATCCGTTCCAGCTCTGGGAGGGCGATTCATTAGTTTGCACGTCTCTGCACCTCAGTCTGATCATCATAAATATATTTGGTTGCCCACAACAGTGTGTCAGAGAACAGCTGACAAACCTCTGCATGTAGGGCACAACAGCATGATCAGGAGGACTTCAGAAAGCTGGGAGATATGTGTGAGACTTGCTTGCATGGAAATGGCCTGCTGCTGTTTCTTCTCTACTTTGTTCAAAGCAACAGGGCTGGGAGCATTCTCGGTAAATAAACACAGCTACACCAAAGAATATTCCAGGCTCATATAACCAATTTACTCTCCTAATGGAAACAAAGCCCCAGTATCGGCTTTGTGGGCTAAAGGGGAAATGATGTTATTATCACCTGGTTGGAAGAGTTAATCTACTCTCCTATGCATCATGATTTAATTATTCCTAATTGATCCTTAATAGATGGATGTCAAGTCTAGCCTTCTTTGGCTTCAGTTATAGCAATTTCATTACCTCACTTTCACTGGAACAAATCTGCTGAATTCTGCCTGAGCAGTTCCAGATTTTCTTGAATACCACTCAAAACTTCCATACATTATGATGGCCAAGCGGAGGATACAGCAAATGGAGATTGTACGACAAACATTCTCTGTAGATCCTTTTTGAGCATTCCCAATTTTTACTGTATTCAAGCTGAGCTGCTTAGTTGTCTGTGGATTGATGGAGTTTATATTCTAAAAAACAGCATGGATGAAAAAGCTTCAGATGTTTTAAAGTAGAACATGATTCTAAGTTAAATATTGTTTTTCTACATTAGTTTGCTGGAATTTGTACCCAACCTTAAGAAGCAAGATAAGCTTTTTTTTAATGATGTAAGAAAAATAGTTCTGAGATTGCCTTGCCTCCTTTCTGATTTTTTTTTTCATTTGCTTGTTTACATTTTAACTAAATTAATAGTTCAAAACGTGCTTGAGCTGGTTAATTCTGTGGTGACTGGAAGGCCAGTAAAGTAATATCCAAAGAATGTAAAATCTGTGAAGAGGATGCCAGATCATGGTATTTTCTCCTATTCTTTCTATGCTACGTCTTCTTCTTTGCTATTCTTTTTTTTAATTCCTATTCAACCTTAATGTCTAATTAACGTTTTTATTTTTAAGAAAATTAATATTTGCCTTAAACACTAAATGGTGCTAAAAACACACAGAATTAATGTGTCAAAACTATCTATACTAAGATCACAGTAATTCCTCAGGTAATTCCAGAGAGAAAAAGCAGTGCTATCTCTTCACGGGGCACATTTTCATACGGAAGCTACATCTGGCTATGTATGTAACACCAGCACAAATACATGAACATCCCTGACCAGGATCAGTAAACTACAAAGTAAAATTATGTCTCCTGCATATTCTTTGAAAGGGCTGAGGTGCAAGAACAACAAAAATGTTGAGTATCTAACTGAATACCTAATTTTAAAATGTAAATAACTCATTAAAACATATCAACAAGAATATAACTATAAAATGAATCAGGACAAATACATGTCTCTAGTTTGACTAAATTCAATTATTCTCTGCATATATTTTAAGCAATCATATATACATTGTTCAGTAATATACAAACATTTTCTAATTTTTACAGGAGTAAAATTTTTTCCCTATATAGAAAATCTTGGGCAACATTCTTTAGTGCCTAACTAAAAACAACCTTATTTTATAGTCGCTATCAATTTGTCCTGACATGTGGTATTAAATAGTATTCTTGACAGAGGAATTTCAGAAAGCTCACCTATTTTTATGAAAACACCTCAGGAAAAGTTCTTGCTATTTGTCAGCTAGTCAAATAGGTGAAGCTCTAAAACTCTATGAGATTAGAAAATATTGCCCCTCATACGAAAGCTAGTATTATTTTGAGCATTTACACACACATGTACTTTGCTGCAAGAACTTTTCTCCTGAAAAAATATTTCTATCCTAAGCAGGATGATGGATAAATGGGAGAAGAATTATCAACAGACCTCTCAAGAAGTATTTTCTTATTTTAGGGTAACGAATCACCACAAAACACAATAAGATCATAACAATAAGGTCTCCAGCCACCCTGTCTCATTTATCTTATGAACTTTGTGAGTATTAAGTAAATAAGATAGCCCTACTGTAAAACCTTTGAGTCAGCCACATGGGACTTTTATAGCATACAAAAGATTCTTTATATCTTTGGAAAGTGATCCTGGATTTTTCCCTTAGCAACTTTGCTCTTACACATTATGCATTTTTTTGCTGTTCCAGAAATACTAAACAAATTTTGATACCTCATTCCCTTTGCACACAGGTGTCACAGCTTTGTGGTTGGGACAGAAAGTGATTCAATAAAGACTTAAGCACAGCCCCAATAGACAGGCATCCAAGTTTCAGCCACAGTCACTATATAATACAACTTTATTTGTTAGTCACTGCATTCTGAATGGGAATTTCTAATACCATTTCCTAATACACTTTCTCCACTGCAGTTCTTCAGTAGAATTCTCTCAACGAACTACCATCCTTGCATGCCATTGTCAAAATCTCAAAGACAGAAGTGTGATAGAGACGTGCTAGAAACCCTTTTATTTCACTGGGGTCTACAGAGGGTCAGACAGCATTAAAAGTAGACGGCATTTGCCAGGATGTGCTTGGGTTGCTGGATCAGGCTGCCCCAAAGGCAGTTTCACCCAGCAAAATCCCCTCAGGCCTCCTGCGAAGATTAAAGCTGTTTTCATGCCTGCAGCAACCTGCTTTTTCTCAGATAATTTTGCCCTAGAGCATGACAGACCAACCTTGTGCAGTATATTGCCACTTTCTCCTGATGTCAGCAGAGTGGATTTGTCCTTTTGGTTTAAACGAGATGAGGTGGTAGGTTCTGCCTTGATGACCTGGTGGAAAACGGTCCAATACTTGGGATTCACCAAAGACAGGAAACTGCCCAGCACTGTGCCTGCTCACAGACCAAAAGCGTTATACCCATAGGATGGAGGGCTGTAGAAAATGCCAAATTCACCCATATAAGTATTGTACTTAACTATTTACCTATATTGATTCTAACAAGGCTTCAATATTTTCAAACAAGTGGCATTTGTCACTATTAATAACAGAGAAGTTGTTTTAAGAACTTCTATTGTTACATTGCTAGAAGAGTTTGCATTTCAAGGAACAGCACTTACTTCACGGAAAAAAAGAAAAAAAAAAAACAAAAAACATTACTCCTCAGGCATCTCAGTCAGGCCCACACGGACTGAAAAAAAAAAAATTTCAGAGATGAAATATTGTAGCTTATTTGCACCTGAAGATACCAAAAAGTGATTTACTGTTGGCAGGTTTACCCACAAAAATTCAATTTGAATGTTTATTGGGAACTGTACCAGTGCTAGCATGTCTCACTGGGGAATAATGCTAGCAATGCCACATAAAACACTGACTGAAAAACAGAGTAGAAGCAAGCTCTCCATTCTCTAAACCTATCCCACGTGAAACAGGCAAGCGGCTGACATGGAGGGATTTGCCATTAATAGAGTATGAAGAGGCATGGCAGAGGAGATAAACTGGCTGACAATTATTCCTTTCATGCCTCTCTCAAACAAATACACACCGTATTGCTGCCTTCCTCATTAATGTTAATGCTTTTTTTTTTTTTTTTTTTTTTGTAAAAATAGAAAATGATAAGGAGGGGAAAATTCTTCCCCACTTCGTGCTCAGTCACCACATGGTTCTGAAACACATGTAAAGGCTGTGAATGCTGAGTCCGCATCTTATCCCCCCTGCAGTGCAGCAAGCTGGAGGCTCATACGCTACCCGCCAGGAGTGGAGGACACATCAGCTTGGTTAGGGTCCTGACAGACCCACACCAAACAACCAGATCCCACATCCTTTAAAATCATTGAGTAGATTCAGGACACTGCTATTATCCTGCTGGCTTTGCTGTGCAGTGAAAAGAAAGAGGGAAAAAGAATTATGCTGGGAAACATCAGCCTCCCTACCCCATCAAATTAACTTGGAGAAAGCCAGTGGGCTAGTAAATTAAGAAGAAGAAGAAGAAAAAGAAGAAAAGGCAAACAAGAATAACAGAGAACAGAGGGAATCTTCCTCAGTTCTCTTTATTAAATAGACCCAGACAAATTGTTCTTAAAGCCAACAGCAAATTATACTATACATTAGAGCTTGTTCCAGAGGATCTGCAGTTCATCTAATCTAGCATCCTCTTCCTAGTTCTACTGGAGATTTCAGAGGAATTGTACAATTTCATAATTCATCTAATTGTATAAAACTACACAAGAGGGAATCTTTTTTCCCCTTGCCCAGCTGGTAATCAGCATATGCCCCGAAGCATGAGCATTGGTTGGAGAGGAGATAAAAGCAGAGGAGAGAAGAAATAATAATGTAACTTATTTGAAGTATTGCTTTAGACTCTAATGGATCCCACCACAAATTAATTCTTAATAGTACAAATGCCCTGTGGTAATGCTCTGAACTACAGATGGATCAGCTGTGGCATATGCACCTAAATGGCTTATGCAAAGGTGGTCTATTTTAAAGAAAAGGTTGCTTATTTACAATTTACCTAGAAAATACCTCCCGCGTACCGCCAGAGCAGGGTGGGAACATGTTGTTGATGCTCAGGAAATAAATACACTCCTCCTCATGGTTTCATTGGCTAAGTCACTGAATAGCCCAAGCCTTTTGCCTTTATTTCTTCTTCACTCCCCATATAAATTAATTTCTAAAAGCAAGAAGGGACTTAGAGTGCCTGGGGAGAACTGCATTGCTAAACACTCTGTGCTTGTACCTGAGCTTAGGAAAAGCAGAGGGACTTCCCATCATGGCACTATCATTTGCAGACTTGTGACCACTATCCTTGTCTCCAGACAGTCCTTCTTCCAGACAGGCACGAGCCAGAACATGGACACAGCACTAACATCGCCTGGCCCGTGCCTGTTAACCATGTTTACCTTCCAGGCCCAACTCAGCAGCCTGTGGGGAGCAGACTGGTGGAAATATTTGGCCACTAGCTGACTCCTTTGAGCTGTTACCATTTGCAATGTGTTTGCAAATGACTTTCTTCTTGGAAGCTGAAAAGATAGCCCACATCCACAGCCTGGAAAGATCCAAGAATGCCATGAAAGCCAAGTCTACACCAATATATGGGTGACAAGGATGAGTGAGAAATTGCATTGACGTGTGTACTTTGATAGGATCTTGTGTGTAGTGTGGGGGAGGGAACAAAGGGGAGGCCTCACTGCTGTGTGCAGAGCATTTGTGCTGATGGCAGAGTCTTTATTTGCATTCTGAAAGTCAAGCTGAGCGAGATGCAGACTGAAACTACCTGATCTGGTTTCTACATTCTACATCCAGGTTCCCAAGTGAATGTGCTTCATAAAAATAGGACTCAGGACCTGAGAATAATGGAACAATGATGAACATGAAATGTAGGTTGCATGAGATTACTGGTTGCCTTTATTGCCATTGGAAAAAAAAAAAAAAAAAAAAAAAAAAAAAAAGGTTATCAGACCAGGAAACAGGCAGAGGAGTGGGTGGTCTCTATGACTAGATGTAGTGATCTCTGCTAAGCAGGCAGTTTCATTCATATTCTTACATCTGCTTGCCTACTTTGTTCTCCATGATTAACCATTTAAGCACAAACTGCCCAAACAAATCAGGTTAGACTGCAGTTTGCAGTCTCAGTTTCACTGCAGGTACAGGTTAGTTCAGAAATAGCTGTGATATTCAGCTCAGCACAGTCTGGAACACAAAGTTGCTCAGGAAAAAGCTGACACAGAACTGAAGCAAATGATTTTTACCCTGCTGTAGTTACTCGAAGTCTACAGAGGTCTGCTGTACCATCTCAACTACTAGTTTGACACAAGGTGTAGCTGAAGTTTAAGGACTTTTGAAATTCCTTTCTTTTCTGTTGCACCCTGATTATTTTATAAGGTATTATGGACCCTGCATAAGACTGATTCTCAGTCTAAAAGTTCTGGATGATCATTTGGGAGAAAGGGACTGCATCCTCCTTTTCATGTTGGAAATGTTACATTCAGTTTCTGCATGAAGCAGCAATCCTTTGCAGACGGTTTCTGGGAAGGCACAGATGCCAGTGAGTTTGCAGTAAATGTCACACATTCTGGCTCCACTGGACTTATTGTGCATGCACAACTCAACGGTATATCACATAAACAGTAAAACTGATGCATTATGGATGCATTGAACTTACTGTGCCTGCACTGTGTGTTCCTGTCCAGAACTCCTTGCATGAAAATGAGAGGTTCGAAGGTGTGAGGGGGAAGAGGTTGCCGAAACATGTCTTTAAATGATGTCAAGCTGTCCTCTGTGGAAGGTCATGGAACAGTGCAACCAATGCTTTATGGTGTTCATGCTCATGTTTGTGTTGATTTCAAATTAGTCTTGCTGAACAAAAATCTAAAATCAGAATTATCTGGTCTGAATTATTTCAAGTAATCGAGCACTAAACATACAAAATTTTATATTGTACATTTGACCACATATCAAAATGCCTATTCACTAGCTGGCTTTAATTTTGCTACTCCTCTATATTTGCACTTGCTTTTTATTCCAAGTGATCAAGCCTCTGGTCATTCTAAACCAGACAGAAGTATTGATTAAATTCCAGTCCAGACCCGTACATGACTATATTATTTGAATGGCATTCTGCACATTTTCCCAGTGCGTCAGTCACGGGAGACAGAATATGTGAAGTTTTGTAAATCCCGTTTTCTCACAGATGCCAGTTGAAAGAAAATAAAATATCTGTGGGGAAAAAGCAGAGAACAAGGCAAATGGGAGAAAGAGCATATGTTACCTGCACTCTTCTGTCCCTCATTTGAGTTCTGATTTCCCCTTTGGTATCTATCTGTGCATCTGAGTTTAAATAGGAAATTAAAATCACTTTTCCACTGCTTTGCTCTCCTTTTCTTACAAGAAAGAGAATGAAGGCCTTCCTGAATTCAAGTTTTTTTTGTTTTTTCTTGAAATCAGATCAACAAGAAAAAAAAGAAAAAAAAAGAAAAAAAAGAGGGAGCATACAAAGTTTTGGTAGTTTACTTGCTTTCTGTTTTTATCCTGATGAAAACAGCCAAATCGTAACATACAGACATCGTGTTTTTTTTTTTTTTTTTTTTTTTTTCTTTTTCTTTTTTTTACTCTATCTAGATAATTCACATATGTAACAACATCTGGGGCATTCTCATGTAACAACGAAGGGTTTCTTTTCCAGGCTAAATTTACTCTGGGTCAAATGCACTTAAAAATCCTCACACACATATTGAATGCTCTATCTGGTCATCTTCAATGAGCACACCTAAGTTACTTCCCACAGATAGTCATCTTTTTTCTCTCTCCAATTCAATAGGCATCACAATTTATTGATATCTAGGTCCACATCTTGGATAACAATATTTGCATAGACCTCCTGTTAGGATAGAGATTGCTCCCCCCTGTCCACATTATTTTTTCATAACACCTGGTAATCTTGTTACATTTCTGGTGAGCTCTAAAAGTACACTTGCTATACATCCACCCTATCCTTTATTGGATTTGACCCTGAAAGCTAATTTTCTGGATAGTTTTGTGCAAGATGACAATCATGATGCTTCCTCTTATCCTCCAAGCTAACACTTTAGAAACATCTTTATCAGTCTCTCTCAAGAAACGACTTTAAACAAAGTTGTAAGGGACTTGAGATTCTAGCTAGAGGCCCTTCCACAATGAACTAGATAGAAATGAAGCTACATTCCACTCTCACAAAGCAAGATAAAGCAAGAGACAAACCTAAGTACTTTGCAAAACTTAGCTTGGCACTTCACACAACAGATATGACGTGGGTATTAAACAAATAAAAATAAATGAAATATTAATTAAAAAAAAAAAAGTAATGTTTCTGACTATCTCCTTAGGCTGAGTGTCTGCTAAAATCATGGGCATTCTTGGAAGGTTACTGATTCCGAGAGCCTGTCTTAGGACCAGAGGGGGAGATGGGTGATATTCTGATCTAATCAAGGCAAATAAAGAAAAAATGGAGGGGAACTGTTCATTTACAGATGGAATAAAAATATTTATATTGATATTGGCTGTCTTTGGGATGAGAAGAAAAAGCTAGGACTGCCCCACAAACGGAATATAGCCTTACATTTATCTCCTAACTCTAATATCAACATTATCTCATTTTCAAGATTTGAAAATGATAAAGTGTGTTGGGTCTGCTTCTAGTACAATGCTTTTCCTTGTAAATTCCAACAGATAATGAAGAATATTTTAACAGCATGATTCAGGAAACTGTCACTAGATGAGAAAGTACTCCAAGAAAAACAGTGGGTTAAAATAATATGCCCTCAGAGGCAAAAGGATAGCATAAATGACATCAGTGTCTTTGGATATCTGTCCTGCTTTAAAAACAGTTCCACATTTAAAATATGTCTACATATTTTTAAAATATGTTTGTGTATATTTTTACTGTCTCCATCTTGTGATGGAGAGGATGATGCTTCCACATAGTGTTTATTATTTATTATGTGGCTTCACCTGTATCCATTGTACTCTCTAAGTATCTTGTAGGCATTCTGCTTTTATGATATTCCGCCAAAAGCTGATCTTTATTCTTCCCAAAATTCTACAGATTTTTTTTTATCTGTTCCTTCTTTTTTTTATTATGTGAAGGCCTAGACTCATGCACACAATGTTCTAGTAAGCAAAGGGATGCCATTTTCTTTATGCATATATCCCAAGAACTGTAACTTTTAGTTACAATAATTTTTTCAGCACTACTTCATAAATGAATCATTTAGTGTATTACACTGTCTGTTGCTTACCTCTCTCCATAATTGGTACTTTATAGTTGTCAGCATTTATTATACGGCATTGCCAGTGCAATGCATTCATGACCTGGAATAATGACCCTCTAATAGGATCAGGGGACATTTAAAGTTCCTCTCTTCATATAGTTTGCAGTCTCTTATGAGCAGAACAATCAAAATTCATTGCCTAAAGGATCTTCCATTGTTGGACGTTAGACTCATTTGCAATCATCATTGGTCTGGGCTAGCCTTAAGTGCTACAGAAACTATGAAGCTTAAGTTGACCCTGGTCAGCATGTCACTTTGTCCTTTTGAGAAAGGAATATTAACGACAAAATCCCACAGCTAAAAGATATGTTTGCACAGAGTACCACCTTGCTGATATGAAACACGACCATAATTGCTACATATTCACAGTTTAATAACTAGTGTAGCATAGCATCATATTCTAGTTCCCAGAATAAATCCTTCCAGAAATGGTGTTCATTCAGCACACTTATTTTCAGGCTAGCAAAACACTGAAAACCATTAGTGTTACTTTTAAAATCTAGCTAACTATTTAGGGTGATATTTTATTAAACTGGGGTCTCTCAAATATGCAGTAAAATGTACTTCAACACTCTTAACCAGCAAATAAATCACGTGCAGTTTTATAAACCCAAGATGCACAATGGCTAGCTTTACTTCTCATGTCTTCCCTTTATTTTGATGCTTTTCATTGTGCCTGTAGGTTTTTTGTTTGTTTCTTTTTTCCTCATTTGGAAAAATTTCCATTTTCCTCATTTTTCCTCATTTCTTCATTCCTCATAGCCTTTGCTTTTTAGGGACACAGAGAGCTTCACTAAGGTCAGAGAGTTTCCTACAAGCACTGATAGAGAGGCCCTCCTTATCCTGGAGGTTTTCTTCATCCACCTGAACATATCAGCGGAGATTAGCACTAATGAATGAAAAGGCATGGTGTTATTTCAAGTATTTTGTTCATGAATGCTCCTGTTCCCTTCATTGCGACTATTTTATAGGCCTAGTTTTAACAGGCAATTACCTGAGAAAAATACACCTATGTGCCTACAAGAGAAGTTTTATTGAGTAAACCATATTCTCGTAGGTTCAGTTCTTCTTCCTGCCCAAGTGGGAGAGGGCAGGCAAAGATAATGATATACCCCTAGCTCCTGCCCGTATCATGTAAAACAATAAGGTGGAGACTATACCTCACACACGGAAGATTCATGCTAAAAAGCTGTTGTGATGTCCTCAGAATAGCTAGCCCTATCAGGAACATATTGGTTGATGTGCCCAAAGCCTCCATGCCCCACCATACAAGGGGAGGCTGCTGCATAAGGAAGAGTTGGCATCTTCAGGAATTGGATTAATGGGAAGCTACATAAAACAACAAGCAGTGTAATTCTAGAGGAAGGTGATGTTAACCAGAGGAGAGGTTTCCTTTGGCAGTAAATATTCTAGCAGACTTGTAAAGTCACTGTACAAGTTGGTGAAGAGGAAGAAAAATAGCTCTCATCTCTCCGCTGTTATTGTGTACTATATTCTAGAAAAGCATGGCTCAGTTCAAAGTAAATAAATAAATAAAGCCACCAAGTAGGCAAATCATCTATATTTTATCTGCTACTGTAGAGTAATTTGCAGATAGTGTGCTCATAGACAGGAATTCTCCCTCTTGACTTTTATGCAAGCATTTTCATAACACAATATTTGTAGTTTAGGATCAGATCAGACAAAGCACTACTTCTTTTAATAAATCTGAAGAACATTTTAAGCACAGAGAAAATATTGTGTGAATATTTTACTATGGAAAGATTTTAATTTCTACTTCCTAAACCATGTGTTGTATATAAGATGTACTTCCAAAATACTGTCCTCTCTTACAATAGAAAGTGAAAACCTGTGGTAGAAAATTTACATAGGAGAATATTAATATTTTTCATATGCAGAACTTCTTCATCAAAACCAAACTTCTTTTTTCCTATTTTAAGTTACAGTTAATAGGAAAAAGTCTTGAATCATCAGGTCTAGGAAAGTTTCTAATATTATTCACAATAATAACATGCATGTTCATCACATCAAAGTATTCCTTCCTTGGAAGACATTGGAAGAGACCATCCTATCTTCCTATTCCTTTTATCACATTTCAAAATTTATTTACACAATAGAAACACTAAAATATATATCGGTGTTTGGAGAGAAACAATGTTCATTAGAAATGACAAATACGATTATACAGACAAATGGAGTCAAATCCAAATACTTCACACTCCTCCCAGTTGAAAATATTTAAAAAATAAAGGTGCATGATCTCAGATATTTGTGTATGCCACCTCTGTCTCACAAAAAGAAATGGATGTGCTTATCCATTTGCTTACACACATTCATAGACTCATGTTCTTCAATCTATTAAAAGAATAGTGTTTTTCCACAAGCAAAGTTGGCTCTCTGTTCCCTCTCCTCAAACTTCTCTTACTCTTATTTACCTTTCTGATATGCCTTCTTAATGTAATCCTTTTACTCAAAATATCCACTACAGCAGGAAGAAGCCCTGCAAGTAAAAATACTGAGTAGGACTAGTTCATTTATCTGGTTTGTGATAAGCATCTGGAAGGAGGAATAATTTCCGTGCCTTGTCTAAATCACCAAGAAAGCACTAGTGTATTTTAGCTTGTTTATGATCATTCATAATTTGAAAATTTCAATATATTGAAAAAAAAAGAAAACAGAATACACTTTCATGTTTTGCTTTGACGATTTTTAAGAAAAATTCACATAGAACTGGTAAAAAACCAATGCTCAATTTCTATCAAATTAAATAAAAGGGTTAATTTATGATTTTTTTAAAAATTTCTAATAATGAGCATTTTACTTAACATGAATTTGCACAGTTTACTGTGTGTGCCAGATTGTAGTTTTCAAGAACCCATTTAATAGATAAAGCAAACTTCCTGAAATGACCTGAAGCATTTAAAATAGAGGCAATATCAAAAAAGAATTATTCTGTGTCATGTAAAAAATCCTGCAAATGTACTCTTAGGTTTGTAATTTTACCCCTATTAGATCACATTTATAAAAAAAAAATCTGCTGATCTGAAAGCATAATGACATTTTTTGTTTTCTTTTCTCTCTTTCAAACTATTAACACTATTGTATACAATAGCTTAGAGACATAAAGGTCATTTCTTGAAGAAGAGGACTTGTTATTTCTCCTAACAAGTAAACCTGACAATAGGTTAAATTAATCCATGCATTTCCCAAGAATTGAATAATTTAAGATTTGCTCTGAGAATGATAACAGCAACTTTCTGTTTTATCTTCATGCTTCAGAGGATGAAAAAGAAATAATAAAATCCTTCTAGAATTGATGGACTGTAGGAGTATTTTGTGATTATAAGATCCCCTGCCAAATATCCACTGTTCTGCATTTTTCCACCTGAAGAGAAAAGAACAGCGACTTCAGCTGCAGTCACCAGTATATAACAGTGAATCCTTGCACGTACTTGCCACTATTTCCTGCTTCTTGTATTGCAGACCTTGATGTAAGGAAAGAGTCACTTAGTTTGATGTGCTGTCTACATTTCCCTGACAATGCAAGCAAAAGAAAATTCTTATTTCTTTATGATAATTGGTGTTTCTGCTGAAATTGAGCAGAACTGAGGGACAAGAAGAGAGTTTCTGTAGGGAAATATACTTGCCTATAATTTTTAAGCCATGCTCTGAGCTATGAATGTGGTATGACTTATTACGTGAAAGTAGCAAGATGTTTTTTATGTTTTAATAGTTGGTGGAACTAAGCAACCTACATTACTACATTTTACGTTGTGTGTAGGAGTACCTAACCGCTCCATTTGCAGTAAAACAAACATGTCTTGTATAATGATACCTAGCTGAGGATTTCAACCAAGTTAGGATAATTAGGACAACCTAGGGATGAGAAAATGCTTCAGAAAGGTTTACTGAAGTAGAAGAAACCTCCAGCAGTAATGGCATTATGGACAGAACTGAAGTTTCCCATCTACAGCGATGACTGTCTGGTGTTATCTTTAATCAAGGTCAGACAATAGCAGAGAAAGAATTACTCTGCTTTTACATGGAGGTTCTGTGCAGCTTCTGCAGCTTCATGACAATTAGCTGCACTTGGAAAACTGGGTGTGATGCTCAGAGAAATCATTCTGCAGTAATTGAAAGACATGTTGAAGTCTTATATTCAGAAAACAAAAGTAGCTGGGATACAACCAGCCTATCATTTGCATATCACCTTGTCATCACTGTAATATACATAGCTAGAAACATAAATATGTCTATATATACCAAAAGAATGTGATTCTTCTCAGTTCTATTAATTTTTGTAATATCAGTGTAGCTCAGAGTTATTACTCAAGGCGATTCAATAGCTGTATTTCATATTCCTTCTAGTATTACTGATGTGTTAACCATTAAAAAATGAGGAACAGAATCACTTAGGTTAGAAACTTAAAACAAAGGTGTTGGATGTTGAACTGGATTTTTGCTACTGAAGGCATGGGTATGTTTGAATGAGGAAGCATGGCTTGAACTGACTCTACCTGACCCAGAGGAAAGTAATGGTTATTTTGTCTTCTCATACACATTAAACTAATCTTCAGTCTTCAGGAGCACCACAATCTTTGCAAACATAGCTAGACATATTCAGCTGTATAAATTGACTGACTCATACTACAGTAGTTCAATATTTAAATGATTGTTCTAGCAATGTCTTTCACAGCTGTAGAAATAATAAAATATTTCAAACATACTACTTTTTTTCTGAATAATTACGTCTTAAAGAATTACTAATTTTAAGCACATTGTATCTCTGTACTATATTTGCTATTCCTTTTTAAAAACATAGGATTTTTACAGTGAACTTACATTTCTAAAGCAGTTTTTGTTTTCTTAAAAATACTTAGGAATGCTATCATTTTCCAAAAATCTGTGTTTCTTTAAATGAAATTAAAATCAGCCCAGGGTTATGCTGTAATAATACTGAAGATAGCCCCTGACTCATCTGCAGTACATCCTAATTAGTCAGTGTAACCTGTAATGCTACTCAGACCACGGTAAATTATGTGCCATAGTTTGTGTTTGTTCTGGATTCATGAAATCTCTGAAAACTTATTTCTTCTACTAATGGGCTAACAAACTTTGCCTCATAATAACTCTCAGATGGAATATGCTTTATTTTGAGTTACTTCTGTATTCACCCAAGACAGTTTAGGAGTACAGTTTTTTTCTGTTGCTGTTCTTTGTTTGCTTGCTTTTTCTTCTCTGGGAAAGCAGGGAACGACTGAAGATCTAGTTAGAAATTATTTCTTTACTTAACAATACATCAAAAAGTAACAGAGGTATCTGACTTTAGCAACAAGTTGCGGTGGTGGAAATTTCAAGGAGGGGGAAAGAAAGGAGACAGGATAAATAACAAAAGCTAAGAGACCAAGCACTTTACATGGGTAACTTAGAAACAAAAGCAATTAGGCTTCTGAATATACCATTGTCTCCTCCAGTTCTTGAATGTGCTGTTTACTGAATGAACTGTACTGGTATGAAGAGATTTAGCTAGGTGTTCAGAGGTCCCAATACATCAAGGTATTTACAAAGAGCACTGCAAGGTTAGGTTCAGAAAAGTCTGACATTTATCTACACAGATAAATGTCTATTCAAATTTATTACCTTTGTTTCAAACTGTGGGTAGTTGGCTTTCTTTTTATTAGTTGTGATTTTGGGAAGAACATAAGCTAAATAAAAATACAAGACCATATTTGGATCAACTGAAAGGCGCCTAGTATGATTAATATCAGGCTTAATTCTACTGGTAAATAAGTAGTGAAGAGAAAATTAGCAACTTGTAACAAGATTTACAGTCGTATAGAAATCTTGAACTATGAACTCCTGTGGCAGATAGCGATACATAGCTCAACTGTTTAACTGTAGTAGCATCCATGAAATGCTATTACCATAGTGTTTTGCTACCATCTCATTGTTAGTGGCCTGTAGGTCACATTTCTGTTCATATTTCTCTCACTTGGACTTGTCCATGTCTTTTGCTGAGCCTTAATTACCAGCCAGTTTAAGATGCTCCCTGATGACATTTGTGATGTCTTACCTGCAGGAGAAGCTCAGGCAGAGTGTTCATGGCAAGGTACCTTAAAGGAGCTCATTGTAAAAGACTTTACCATCAAATCTCCAACACGGTAAATTACTATGAACATTTAAGATGTCCTCTAAAGTCAGGAAAATCTAGAGATAAAGCACCTTGCAGTAGGCTGACCTAGCACTTTCTAGGTGAAAGTACAGCGGCTCAATATAGGCTGAGCTATAGCGTGCATTGACCCCTGTGTCAGAAAGGGCAAGTCTTGTGTCCCGGAGACCTACAAATCTTGAGGATGTCCTCACAACTCTAATGAAGGCCCAGCAGTTGGGGTAAGGACAGTTTTGTTCCCAGTTCTGCTCCTCGAGGGCTGTGCTGAGTCCAGCTGCATCTTCCTGATCCTTTCCCTGTTAGTGCCTCTAAGTCTCCCCTGCTTCTGGAGAGCTGGCCCTAACGCACAGCCGATCCTTAAGTCAACCTCCTCTCTGAACAATTTTATTCTATCTGAAGAATTTGATTAAACACAAGCCTGTGCCTAATCACGATAAACTCCTAATCATTTTAAACTTGAAAAGGCACTTTTAAAAGGACCTCTAAGGTATCTGCATGGGGGCTGAATACATGTAAAATCAGTTAAATTAAACCTCCACAGACAGGGCTTACTGTCAAATTAGTTTTTGTCTCTATAAAATGCTAAGCAGATGATTTGTTCTAAAATACTCTGTTTTTGTTTTTAATTCCCAATTATGCTATCTGTTGGCTCACTCTTTGAGCAAAGTTTAAAGCATCTGATAAGAACAAAGGTTTCTGTTAACAAAAAGCCATTTCTATAAGATTTCTTGAGAGATTTTATTTTAAGTTAAACTGTATTCAACATTTGATGAGTCTTCATGTGCAGCTGGATATTTATCCTCATCAAAGTATTTTTCAAAATCACCAAAGGCAGTCAATTCTTTAAAGACAAAACCACCACCTGCTTTGATGCTCCATATGTTTCCCAGGGGTTTGGATCCACCCTGAAGTCATTACTAATGTTTTACTTAGAGGAGTGTAGGCTGAGAACCAATGCAATCTCTTTCTAAACCAGCTCTGTCTTCATTCTCCTACAAAGGTCTCTGATATTTTGNAAAAAAAAAAAAAAAAAAAAAAAGGATTGTGATAGGGAAAGAAATAGAAAGTGCTAATTGCTAAGTGCATTTTTCATATATTTTATGTATAGTACCTTTTAACCTAAAAAAATAAGAGCATACTGCCAACAAAGGTAACCCCAGAGCAGGACAGGACAGCAGGACATTTTTTTTAGAGTAAAAAAGCATTATGCATAAACCAGGAATAGAAAGAGAGGCTGAAATTGATATCTTTAAATGTCTGCAGGTTGCCTTGGGACAAAATCACACTTGAGAAGTGTCCATACCTCTGTGTGTTTGCAGATCTTCTCCTTGCAATACCAGGCTTATTTATTGTCAAGTTGTTTTATTTACACCAAATAGGGAAACTACTCTTCTACTGTACTACTGCTGTAATGGACCTGCCTTCTATTGCTCTTACTTACAAACAGGGTCTAGTAAGAACCATAGTGAGACAAAATCAGCCTTCAGGTGGTGAACACCTTTCTCCTAGCACAGGAAATGACATCTCAGGCATAGAAAAAGAGATGAGAATCTCCCAATCGTGTTAATTTTACCTCCTGACATCCAGATTACATCCAGAGTCACTTTAGAATTTTGTGGTGACTTTATAAAATATCATAGCTATGTCCTAAAAGTTGTATGAGAGGATGGAGCAGAATATATGTTTGGCAATACGATACTTACTCAAACATGCAAACATCCTGTGCCAAATTGTCATTAGGTAAATTTGAAGAAAGTGAAAAGCAGCTGCAGTGACTGCCTCAGTGCTTCAGTGGAGAGGATGGTCTCAGCAGGAAGACATGCTGGAGAAGCAGAAAGCAATTGGCTTTTAAAGATGCAAGTTAGGATATAATAATTTCTTTGAAATTTCTGTTTTTAAGAAGTTCAGTTTCCAATTGTTTTTTAGGTCATTATTCTCTCTAGTTTTATCTCCAGAGTGAAACCATAAACAAACAAACAAAAAAAGGCATTTTTTATTCATATATGAATAAATATATAAGACCAAAGAAAAATATCAGCTAGAAATAATCATGCAGCTATTTGATTTTCTGTCTTGAACCAGAAATGTCAGAAAAAATAATACTGTGCCAACTGGAAATTATTTTTTTCCCCACTGAAACAAACAAAAAAACCCACATCAGTATATACAAAACATTATGTCTAATTTGGGGGTATTTTTACACTTAAAAATTAAATCAAATTTCTAAGTAAAACAAAAGTCAATGATTCATTTAGAATGCAAAATATTTTGATTATTTTAAACATTTTCTCCATCTGAGTTTAGATATAATGGCAAAACTGATGTGAATTTGCAAACAATTTAACAAGTAGTTCAACAAACATTAAGTTTAAAAACTCCCAGCAAGCTCTCTGACCATTTTAGTTGCCTGCATCTAAATAGCTTCTATGCCTTGATCTCAAATGTAACTCATGGTGACATATAATTCATAATTGCTTTGAAGTGTCTGAACAGACCAATATGAGTGAATCATTAAAAATAAAATCCACAGCCAAATTTGTGACTGATTTGGCACCAAAGTACTATTTTTTTTTTTTACTGTATTTGCCTGCCAAGGACATTTTGAGGATCTGTTCCAAATCACATTAAGATGTGACATTTTGTACTGCATGTATTGTTAAACTGTGTATTTTCATTCGTGTGTACTATCAGTACAGCATGCTTGATATCATCAAGAAAAGGGTGATACAGACGTTAGACAGCATGGTATTCAGCAAAGGCTCCTGTTACAGAAGCAGACTGAACAGGAATTGCCAGATACTTAGCTTAAAAGGCTAGTGAAAACTATGCCTTCTTCAATGCAGCAGATAAATGACTGCAACTTAAATTATAATTGTGCATTTAGTTCTTGCATACCAGAAATTAGTCACCAAACATATGTCTACCACCTATGCTGCATTGGAAAGATGAAAGCCAGCTCTGAATATGTGGGTACGACTCCACACTCCATCCCAGCAAGGGGGAACAATATTCCAACTCAGTTGCTGGCCACATCCACATCACTTGATCAGCTGTTGGGGCTGAGCAGGCCAGACAGGACCACATGGAGAACCAATCTCCTCGTTTGGACTTAGCCTTTACATGGCACTTGCTATGAATGTTTTCTTCTTCAAATATGTATTCCCTTCTTAGATTTCGGATGCTTCTGAGAATCAGATTTAGAGCAACACTGCTTTTCACTTGTAGCAGAAATAACTAGACTCATGGTCTGAATACATATGAATACACTGAACTTAATGAAAACAAGACATCTGTGGCAGAAAAATTGACTACAAACCTTCACTGAAAAACAGATTTTGACAGATAAACCTTTCACAGAACTTTTCTCTCTGGAAACTTCTGTGAGTTTGAAATGTTTTGCAGTCTAATATAAAATGAATATTACAGTGAGAAGTGCTCTAAGGTAATCATTCATTACTGACTGTCTGTGGAAGTGGCACTGGTTTCTTCTTCCTAATCTTCGTAGGAGTGGCCAGGACAAGCGAAGGGTACACCCACCATAGCAAAGCATAAAACCTGGGTTTCACTCCACTGCACTGTGCTGCGGGTAATTCAGGCACGGGAGATTGTGTGTGGTGCCACTCTCAAATCCTCTGAATATTTAAGATGGATAGCTAGACATAATATTCAGGATAGACCCAGGTCATTCTACAGGAAATCTCCTTTGGTCCATTATTTTTCTAGGTTTATTGCTTTTTTTTTTTTTTTTTTTTTTCTGTAAAAGATGATATTTGTGGAGATTTAGCAATACACTAAAAGAAAAGATAGTATCAGAATTTCGCAGCAAGTAATTATATTGAATGCACAGAATCAGCACATGATGGACTCAGGTCATATTTGTGTCTTGGTTTAGCTTGCTGTGGACAGTGTTGCTTTCCTAAATTACCAGAGCTTAGGTGATGCAGTTTTGAATTGGGTTGGTTAAACCAATTAAAAAAAATAATGTGAGCTTTTATGATTCAGCTTTTAACCCTTTTTTTTTATATGGATTTATTTCATGTAAGTAAAGACTCTGCTTAAGCCAAAATGATATACATCTAATGTAAAATCCTGTAAGAGGAACAGCACTGTGTTTTTAGCATCCTTTTCTCTGTAAAAATCACTAAATGAATGTAAATTAAAACAAGCTTGAATTATAAAAATATGACTAAAAATATATTGGTAATTAGACCTTACTGGTTTGATTCTCATAGATGTGAGAGTTTTTCTGTCTTCTCAATAGAAAACGAGCCAGGACTTTCCAATATTGCAGCATACTGGGCAAATAGAATAGGTTTAGGACCAAAACATGCTGTTGTTTGGCTGTGCCTCCTGCCTGCAGATGGTGCTTTGGCATCTAGGCAAAACCCAAGGTTTGAGAGCTCTGTTGTGTTGGACATGCACGTTACTTAGCCTGTCCACTCCTGTGAAGAACAGAAAAAAAATAGGACATCCCAAAGTTAATTTGGCTTAGCAAGTTTAACTTGCTACACAGTTGTTCTTACTTTTTTGTGTATGTTGAACATAGTCAGTATTATGTTTAGTATCCAGAGTAACCAGAGAAGCCGTTAGGTATTAGTCATCATTTACAAGCTATTACATTGTACAAAACATTACGCTGAGAGATTATCATTTTATCAGTATACACTCATGCACACTCTGTGGGTTATCACTTAATTTCTTTGTGCTCTTCTTACGCACATGAAAAAAAGGCAAAATTTTTAATGTTCATTATACTTCAAAAATGTGCACTACTTTAATTGCATTCACACTTACCTGAATGTCAGTATGCTCAATCTTCAATCAGGTATTATTACTTTAGTATGAAAGAATAAAGTATGCCATGAAATTTCTGAACAGACTAGCTATATGAATAGAAAGAAAAAAAAAAAAAAAAGTAGCATATAGCTGATAGTAGATTTTACAAGAAGTGGCTTTTCCATGTATATGGAATCCTTAGTGAGGTATGTGGATAGCTGAGTACACAGCTATGCCTTCCATAAATTTGTACTGTAGACAATGTTTATGTAGCCATGTGTCTCCGCATGAATGTTTCTACATGTTTGCAGATGCATGACTTTCATGGTCAGATCTGAAATGAATAATTGAATGAAATAAGTTTTGATCTGTGCTCTGTTGCCAGCTTGAAAGTTTGGGAAAGATACACTATTTCCAGTTCAGGTAAAATGTAATAATAAGTAATGTCTAGCTATTAAATAGATGGGATGAATATTCTGTGAGACCTTCACTTCCCACCGCAGGGGAGATGAAATTTTAAGAGGTGGCCCCAGTTCTTGGCTCATCGGGGCATATGATTTCTTCTATGCAGAATTTTCATAGAGTCTGACATTTCATATCCTGGATTTACTTAATACTGAACTATATGACAGGAGCTGTTGACTATTTCACAATATTAATTTAATTACTGTTTGCCAATACCTTTGAGACCCTGTATGAAAATCATTCTAACCACAAGTGGGATACAGTGGTTCAATAGGAATTTTGGGGAACATTGTTCATCATTCTTACCATGATTAAGAGAAAAATTATTTTAAGAAAATACCTGTAATATTTATTTTAAATTAGTTTTTCTTGATAGATAGCCTTCCCAGAGAAAATGCTTTATCCAACATTTGCAGAAAGTGAAAAGTAAGAAGGTGAAAATACAGCTGAAGGTTTGCTTTAATTTGAGCCAATATTTGCAGAACATTTTTTCAGAGATATTCAGCTCTACAGAAAAGATTTGGACTGTAAAAATGGTTGCAGATGCAGGTGAATTCTTATTTTATCCGCATTATCCCTCCTATCATGGGCAAACCAATGTATGGACAGTGTTGCTTTGCTAGAGTACCAGAGCTCAGGTGATAAAAAGAGAAAAGGAAAGTAATAACAGGTGTGAGAAACAAATTCAAGCTGTTGCCAAGACTACCTAGAGGATTCTTATTCTACGCTTCTAAGGAGAATCCCTTTCATAGCTACAGAAAGCACAATAAACAATTGGCTGTGCTTTTGTAAGGATTGCTTATCTCTTGCACCAGCCACTTAATTCCTTTAAATACTGGAAATGGGCTTCCTTTTTTCAGCCTGGGAAAAAGCAAAATCTGACTATTAACCTATTGTCTTCCTGGAGGATTAAAGAAAGTATCAGAGTTTTATAAGTGATGGTAGCAGCTTTTCAGTAGCTTCGGAATGTGTATGTAAAGGTAAGGTACAGCAGATATAAGAATACCTAATCTTTTGCATAACATTCTTTGGAGGGATAGAGCTTTTTGTCCATTAACACGTGCAGCAAGTTTCTACAATCTTGGAATGTGGGTGTCCATTTATCATTATCTAGGCTCTATATATGAACAGATAACCATGGGGTAAGAAGTTATTATATAACAGCCCAGCCCAGTATCTGTTCCAGTCTCTTTGCTAGCTGCAAATATAAAGTAAGATAAATAGAGTTAGGTTAGCTCCTTTTGACGAAGAAATGTCCTTGTCTGTCTGTCTGACCCTTGATCTTCTTGGAGAAGTGGGATAAACATCCATATATGCCCGGATGCGACCCTGTACCGCGCTCTAGGTGTCCCAGCTTGAGCAAAGGCGTTTGGAGTAGGTGATCTCGAGAGGTCCCTTCCAACCTTAACCATTCTGTGGTTTGGTGATATGTGCATTTATGTATTTGTATAGATACCTATACAGATAGGCACCACAAAAATACACCTGAAGTAAACATACAGCAGACACAGCTGAAAAATTTTTCTTCACTGCTTGCTCTAGGAAGTCTGTTTCAGCTCTAGTGCATTGTGTATTACTGACATAAGGAATCACTGTGCAGACTGAGAAATTAATATCTTTTAACATACACATAGATTATGATCTCAATTACACTAGTGGGAGCAAATGAATGTGCTCTGCATGTGCTTTAGTTTAGCTGGAATCAAAATTATACTCACAGTGCCATAATCAATTTATACTAACCCAATGTATGCAAACAAGCATAGTGAATGTTGAAAAATCTGTAGGTAGGAAAAGAGTTTAGGTAACAATAGATGGTATAAGTTATTACTTCAGTACTGCAATGAGAAAATATTGTAGAAAGATTTCTTTATAGATCCTTTTGAGAATACCTTCCTCTTTGTCATACGTATTTGTGACCAATTCACAGGCCCCAGCAGTGTAGAAGGGTCAAGATAGTCAAGATCTGTAATACTGTAATATCCTCAATGGTATCTGTAGTACTATAGAGTTCAGCTGGACTTCAACAATATGAAATGAGTAACAAAGCTAAAAGTAAGTAAAGCTTCCTTACTTTTAGCCTTTTTATTTCAAAAGACATCTCAATTTTCCCCCCATGCACTCAATAATATATAGAAATAATATACAGATATTATTAGTCCAAATACTTGGATTGTTTGAAAATAAATCTAAAGAAGCCAAGTCAAACATTGATAGGACTGGAAAACTGTCTTTTGAAAACTAGAATAATACAGAAAGACAAAAATAACATGGTATGATAAATACAGAAATAATACAATGCAATAATACATAAATACTTGTCAGCTGCATTATAATTTCACTGAACTGTTTTAAAGCAGACGTTGTGCAGTGTGGCCTCTCCAGGCCTAAGGAGCTGGCTGGCTGCTAGAGCCATGCGGGAGAGACTGGCTGTGGAAGTAGATGCTTTTTTGGTATAGATCTATTTACACAACAGTGAATGTCTACCACATATTAGTTTCTAGAAATAAGCAGGAGATATTTGCTTCAAGGCTATTTTGAACTACAGCTCTGCTTAGGCCCTCTCTCTCTGACTTTTTCTCAGAGTCTCACAGTGACCTGTTTTTCTGCACATTTCAGTAGATTATTTGCATTCTCACATACACAGACTTACAACCAACTCAAATCTCCCTTTATTTGGAAAACCCCTTCTTCAACACAGCTCAGCCCAGTTTGGGTCCAGATTTTAGTCAATTAGTATTTTCCCACTAACCCTAAGCAGGACATTTGCATGCTCCCTCATGTGTTGGAACACAGTAGCTCTCTCTCGGCAAATTCTCCCAAACAGGGGGATTCATCAGTCCTCAGCACAAACTAAGACTTTTCCACTACATTACCATGTGAGAAGTTCCTTTTAATTATAAGGAAACAAATTTTAAACCATAGATCATACATGAGAAACAGTTATGAACAGATCACGCCATGAGGCTGGTGACCCTAACTTTTTCCTATGGTGTCTCAGTACCATTAGCAATCAAAACAGCTTAGGAGAGTCCTTATGATATATTCGTTTTATTCACAAGTCTGAGTAGCCCACATGTGGCTTATGATCTGGGACACTTTTCCTGCCATCCCACTCTATTCCTAAATCAGTTTGCTGACTGTTGATAGCCAAAGGTTAGGCAATTACTGTATTTAGCAGCAAGGATTTCATTTCCTTTCAGGTTTCCCCATGGCAATCAAAATACCTTTGACAAAGCAACCTCTCACTTTCACCCATCTCCAAGATTGTTATAGGCCAGAGGGAAGGCAGGGGACAGCAGTGCTGTGTCAGTCAAATCCTTGACCCTATCTCTGTAGAGTCCCTCAAGAATTTCACCTTAATACTCTGATCCATTATGCAGGACAGTGATATTTCCTGCCAGTGATAATGTTAGCATGAGTTTTTTTTTTTTTTTTTTAATGTTAGTGTGAGTTTTTTTTTTTTTTTATAGATGTCAAAAAATGACAATTGTTGAATATGGGGAATCAATGACATAATCCCTAAATGCCTATAGCTACATCTCTCTGAAATCAAAGTCCTACTGAATGTTGAGCAGAGCTGGGATTTATACAAGATGTATGTTCTGAAAAGATCCACTCCTTATTTGAAGGAAATAGGTGCCTGGCACTTTTTCGTATTTGTCTTAAGATTGGCTGAGAATAATTATTATCAAAGCACAGAAAACAGCTTAAGCTTATTCTTATAAATATCTGCAGGTAACTACCGTAGCATGAATTTTGCCCATCAGGGATAAGACATTTGCTGAATAAAACAAAATGATAAAAAATGACCAAATAAATCTGAATTATGGTTGGTTATAATTAGAATTTGGAGCATTCCCAGGTAGGGGAATTTGCTCATTAATTATTTGCTTTGTATGATTTGCTTTACTATATCATTTTAATAGAAGAGATCTTTGTTTAAATTCTAAGAAAATGTGATTGTATCATGTTGAGTGCAAGTTGTTTTGTCCTATCTACCATATGTTATTACTCATAAGCCATGGCAGTGATATGGTAATGGCTTTTTTGTTGTTGTCTAAAAACTCTGCTTTGCTGTTCTATATGCCAAAGGAAGTTGTATACATTAAGTATTCTAAAAGCAGAGTTTTTATAATTATTATGGCTTGCTAAGGGTTTTTAACTAATTGGTTACATGACTGATGACCTGATTAACACAAGTTTCATTTGGGTCATTTTTATCTTTTTTTTTTTTTTTAATATTTAAGTCGTCTTGTTCTGGACAGCAACTCTGTACCTGGGAATTTGGAAAAGCCTCCTGTATAAGTAATTATGTATACAGTTAGTTTATGCACTATATGCCTGCATTCTCTAGCGAACATAGTATTTCTGTGGAAATATTTTATGCTGCTGCACAGTTGTTCTTTATGGAAGAAGCTTTCTGTGTGTAACCTATGTGTGTAACCTATGTGGAGGATAGACCAGAAAAATGCTTTTTAGCATTTTGCACATCAGCAGTTACCCAGTATCAATTTGATTCTTTCCTCCCCATGTTGAAACACAGCTCAGAGCACTAAACCCATTCTCCAGCGATTGGGACAAAAGTAGGTTAGTAGAGTGGGTTGCTAGGAGACCGGTGTCAGCGTCATCTGTGACCTTGCAGGGCATAAAGAAACTGTATGGATTTATCGAGCTCTGTGGCACATTGTCTAAGTCCTGCGCTTGGCTGTCTTACTCCATTTCCGTCTGCCGTAGCGCGCTCACTCTGCCTCGCGCGCAGCCGCACGTGCCCGCCGCCCCAGCACGGCCACGCACATGGACGCAGACCTCTGCTTCTCGAGGCTTCCCAAAGCCTCGCTGCTACCGCTGCGCTGCATTAAGCCACAACGTACTTGCTTAGCTGGCTACACACGGCAAGAGCAACATCAGCAAAATCCCAGCCTTTTAAAAGCCTGCTTCTTCATACTGTTGCTGTGAGAAATACAGGAATCAGTTCTACTGGGAACGGCATTATGAAAAATGTATAAACATCAGAAAGTAATATTGCTGTCACATTAAAAATGTTTTCTCAAAGTTGCATCCACAGTTTTCACAGCTGAGGTGACGTAAGGTTAAACAGTCACATACTGCCGGGAGCTTTGGTACTCCTGTCATCCTCCTGACTGACTTTCTTTTTCTTATTTTATTTTTATTTTTTTAAACAGCTGAAGGTAACAGGAAGAAAGAAAAACAAATGAAGATCTCTTAAGATATATTAAGCCTTCCTGTTAGGAGAATTTCTCTTCCTATCAGGTGAGTCTGGATACTTATTAGTGAATGCTATTACAAAAATAAGGACAGGTTGTGGTGGATGCATAATGGAATCCAATGGAAGTTTCATAAGCTTTTGTTAGCAGTTATGTTTGACAGAAAAAGATCTTGAGAAAAAAAAAATTGAAATCTACATTAGGTGCTTGGGTTGATACATGCATCCCTTACACAGCTCAAAATGCATATGCATCGTTCTGTAGCATAGAAATACCGGTGTCATACAGGAGATTTCTTTTAGGAAGGAAAATACCACCTTCCCCGAGTGGTCAGATTCTCTCTCCATCCTTCCTCGCCCTGGTAGCTCCCCTGTGGGTTCCTGAGGAGGAGAGGGCTCTTCTGTGAGTGCTGATAAACTCTGGCAGCATCAGGCCAGCAGAGAAAGTGGGTCTCAGCACCAAAGACCCTCTTTAAGGCAGTTGCTTGTCACTTGCCCTCTCACATTTAAATCTAGAGACTGTTTCCCAGAGCATCTCAGCTGACTGCAGCTGTCACAGGGGTGCTCAGGCACCATGGTGAGTACTGGAGCATAAAAATCCTGGATTACATATGGCTCAGTGCTGCCAATAGGCAAGGCGCCTTTATAATTTCCAGTAAAAGGTGAAAAAAGAGGTTTTTGTTTGTTTATTATTACACCCTCTGATATTATCAAACATGACTGAGAGATTTTTAAGCACAGAATTATTATAAAAATGACATAAATGCGAGCAGTTTAGATAATTGTATCCCTTCCTTAAAGGGGTATTGGCTTTTTATGTGACAGGGACATGGACATGAGACCCAGGGAGTGTCCAGGGGCCTAATGTGCACGATCAGCAGAATTTGTGATCAAGAAACCACACCAGCCCCTTGCCCACCCCTCTGCTCCCACCTCCAACTCCTCACATAGCTAGAAAAGGATCTGTAATGGTTTCAGACAGAAACACTGCCTGGATGGTCACATATTGGCTATTGGGCATCTCCTCATGCATCCCCATAATCTTTGGCAGGGCTGAGGATCTTTCAGCAGTTCATCCAGTTGTGATCCACAAGCAACAGCTCTGCCACCTAAACCTCCTTAAGGACCAGTCCTGTGGGTATGTTCAGACCAAACCTACTAATGACAAGCAGCACCAAGACAATAACCTTGTTTCTGCTAAGCAAGGATTTTGAGGATACATTCATGATCATTGGTCCTGAGCCTCTGTTTCCCAGGCCTCAGTTTAGCAGCTAAAGACAAAAATCTGTGGATGTTGAATGTGGCAAGAGTAGGATATGGATGACTACTTTGTTACTCATGTGGTTATGGTTATTAAAACCGGCTGTCATAACGAAACAGAAAATATGATGCCATATATGGCCTAATACTCGTGGAAGTGCAATACTGGTGCAGGGTTTTTTGTGCAATATCCTGCACAGGGTCTGAATAGTGGTCTGAAAACTCTGATCTTATTCAGACAAAAGACAGATTTCATTTCAATGGGAAAAGTCAGGAATTCTACATTTTCAATTTCCATATGAACATTGTTTTCCTGGCATACTCCTCACTCATCTTTAAGCATTATGTCTCCCCTGAAAAAAAATAAAATAAAAAAATAAAAACAGCTATCCTAAATTTTTGTTGAAAAAAAAATGTGAGCTTTGAAATAAAGATACCGCAAGAGCACATCTCAAACTGCCTCTGATTGATAAGTCAAGAGGAAAAATTTCGTTCCTGCAAGCCTCTTCCTCCTAAAACACACATTGCTTACATGATCATCCACACGCCAAAATCTCTATACATCAAAATTACCAGATGAATAAGACATACTCAGGAAAAGAAGATCTGAAGTTGCTGCTGGTGAGAGGTAAGCTCATCTAACCATCGGAGCTGGGCCTTCAGCTGACTCCCAGGCAAACCCAGGAGTGCCATGCTCTGAAAAACCTGTTCCCTCCATCAGTTTACTAAGTCCTCATGGTGACACTACAGAGCTGTCAGCAAGCTCATTGCACAACCCCAGCCCAGGAACCTCACTGAGCTGCATGTGCCTCAAAGTCTACTTGCTGGCCACCCCTGAAGCATATGAAGAGGAGATTTTTGAAAAAGCCCAGCTGAAAGGCGGCTGAGCACTTGTATGTCAAAGGGGACTGGAGAATATGTCAGCTTTCATTTGAAAGGCATTTCTTTGACTAGTTATTGTGGCAGAACCTCCTTGGACTGACAAAAGGAGCTGGGAAATAATTACTGAAGTTATTTCTATTGTATAAAGTTCAAAGTTCTTCTCTGGAATTTTTCTCACAACATTTTAGCCAAAATGTGTATTAAGCTTCATTTTCTTTTCCTGAACCAAGAGCTGGAATTTCAAAAGAAAAAAAAATGGATAGAAAGGCAAAGCTTTAAGGAAACATGTATCATGGAAAATGTTCTTAAGCAGAACATACATGTAAAGAAAACAGTTTTCAGGATCTGAGTAACTGGAAGTGTTACTACAAGAAGCACAGCAAAGTATGGGGCAGATTGGTTCAGGCTGGCATGTCATCTCAGCGTGGGGCCACTCTGCACGTCTCCACAGCCACCTTCCCATGGTGCTGCCCCAAACACAGCCCTGGAGCATGGACCAGTTGTTCCCAGTCTCTGCTATGTATACATATCCTGAAGAATGCAAGTCACTCAGATACTTCTGAAAGTGTTACCTCCTATCCACAATTTACCACAGGAGTTTTTGTTTCCAGGAGAGCAAGAGAGTGAGATAAAAAAAAAAAAAAAATCAGTTTCACGGAAAAATGTGTTATAGCAAACAAGAGATGAGGGAACTCTGCTAAGATCTTTAGGCTAAACTCGGAACTAACCAAGCTGGCAGGCAACTAAGTATCTGGCCCTTTGAATTCATTTCCTTTCTGAAGCATCTTGCAAGGTTGGATTGTACTGTAGATCAGATAACAATTGACATGCTAGCTTGGTACCTTAGCTACATACTTACTTCAGTTACATACGATCCTCTTGCATACAACTAGGACAAAAATTAGATATAAGGAGGAGAATTAAGAAGATGTTTTTATTTCTGGCTGGCACTGTACACTTTCAAAACATTGCAAGCACATTTTCCAGTCTGATTTTTACATGAAGGATGTTCAAATGGCTGCAGATAACTTCTCTTCCTATCATCATTCCCTTCCAATCATATCATTTCTGCGAATTCTCAAGAATGACCCTTGACCACTAAATTTGCCTTTAGGAGTTTTGAGTATATATGTGCAGGCCTCAGCAAAGCCAACATTTCAGCAGTAAGGCTTTTCAAGGTTGCTATGAATGTATAAACACAATGGAATGGCCTTTACCTGGGAAACATGCATAACTGAAATCCCTCACATTAATCCACCTAATTACCCATATGCACGGTAATCAATTCACATGTTGGCCCCACAACTCTGTGCACTCTGGGGAAGACGGGGGTACCTATACCAGGGTGTCCTCGTGGAAGTGTTTTCCCTGACAGAAAAGTCAAAGTCATGGCAAGGTTACTCTAATAGAACTGGATCAGAATGATTCAGCTCAGTATTGCAATCTGGGCCACTGTGTTTAATGAGAACACATTTAAATTTCTTTGATATTTCTTTGTGGTACAGTATTAAAGCCCCCAGGGTGCAACATATTCCATCTTAGTTACACTAGCTTTGTTAAATAAGCAAATAATCAGTTACCTGTAAGCAAAAGAAATGAATTGTGTACGTGCGATGCATTACCACCTTTGCTTTAGAAATAAGTAGCTCTTTCTGCCAAGTGTTGCTTTATATTAGACAATTAGTTACACTGAATAAACATTAAAAAAAATATAGTTACTATGAAAATATGTTATGTCTGCACATGTAAATGACTTCAGCTTTGTTTTAAGCCAGTGCACAGAATTTCTATCTTGTTTTATGAAGAATGAAGATGATAAAAGCATGATCTAACCCTGCAATCCATGGGACATAAATATGTATTGCAGTTGTACAAAGCAACAGAGTCTGGGCACACAGTGCCTTGTAAATGTCTAATTTGAAGATTACAAGGAGGAGAACTGTTGAAGTGGGGGAAAAAGCACAACAGTTCCAAAATAAATTTCCATAATTTTGTTGCAGAGTCGCTGATGCAAGCAGCTTCAATATCACCGTGCTAAAATACACATTGCTGCTTCCCGTTTGGCCGCCAAGCTGCACCACCAGCCCAAGGTTCCTGCACGTTGACACTAGCAGCGTGGGAGACTGGCCAAGCAGTGTCCTTAAAGCAACACTAGACACAGAGGAGGTGGGTCACATCTTCAGGAATGCAGAAAAATAGTTACTTGCAAAGCAAAACTTTTAGGAGAAGGCCCTTTCAGTAAGGATTCCATATCAGAAATGCCCCTGAAATTTTCACCAGGGGGATCAGGAAGAGGCCTATTATGAAGAATTATAAATGTAACAAATGCATATTTTCATTCCCTGCCTCTGCCCTCCTCTTCTTCCCTTCATTCCAGGCTGAACAGGTAAAAACTCTGGGGAAAAGTACAGCATTCCTTCTGGACTAGTTCGCCCTTCAAGCCATGCTCCTCTATGTACAGAGCTTATTGCAGTGCAGGGCGGGTGGTATTCAAGGCTACCAGTCCTAGGGAAGATCAGAGTCAACACAGCCTATGATGGGGAGAGCGTCCTACCAGCTGGAGAGTAAGCAGCCTGTTCTCCCTCCTCGCAGAGCCTGTTAAGCCCTTTCCCCCCAAAACGCTTTTCCTTTTATTCTTTTGAGAAATAAGCAAGTTGGAAAGAGAATGAAATTTTAGTTAAAAAAAGCACGCACATACACCTGTGTACGTACACATACACACACACACGCTAAAGAAACTAGGCAAGGGTTAAAACAAAGAGTACTTGATAAATGGTAATGTAAAGGTAAGGGAACTGCATTGCTCCTCATGCATTCCTACCACCCTGTAAACTGCCAGACAGGGTCCCAATTCAGCAAAAGATATTAAGACACATTTTTAAGCATAGAAAAATCAGCACATTTTGATGATGCTGCATTGCCTAGACTTCTCTCTCAGATATAACAGAAATGAAAGTGATATTCCTAAAAATTAGGAAATATTTAAGTTACTATTTCACACAAATGAGATTTTAGAATATCCTTGTAATTCCACTATGTTTATTCATTTTTTACTACAGCTGTTTTGTAAGGAGAAATCCAGATATTTCCCTCCCTTTTTCTATTGTTTGTTTAGCTTTTTTCCACATAAATATTTTATTAGGGAAGCAGGCAGTAAGTAAAGGGTGTTTCCTACCTGGACAGTCTCTTATAACACATGTTCATAAATCAAAGTATCAAAGAGAAACAAAGATGTCAGGCTGATGTAGGTAACAATATGCGGGTTTGTGCTTATGAATACAGAGCACACAATCTATTCTATCTGTCGTGGTGACTAAAGAATGTCACAGCGCTGAAGTTATTTACAAACTGTGGCTAGAAGCACTTAAAATCACCTTAGCAATTCAGAACAGGTGACATATTGTTGATGCAAATGAGTGGAGAAATGGCATAAATAGGAGCAAGAAAGTAAGGTCTGTTTTGTGAAAGAATTATTTGAAATCTGTTTGAATCCTCTCCCCTAATTCTGTTTGAAATGTACCAGATATGGACAGCCAGTTTGCCCAGAGAGCTCTTTTGTTTGTTTGCTTGTTTGTTTTTATTCACCATCAACATGCAGAAATGGGGAGGGTAATACTGTATCCTGCAATATTTGCTGAAAGAGACAACACTTCCTTAGTCTTCAGAAATCTTGAGCTCATAAATGTGCATGTATATGTAGCGAAAGGATTTCGCTTTTCTAAGCTTCCTCTCTCTATCTACAATGACAACCATTGTGGGGATAGACAACAGCTCATACAGAGACATGTTCAAATGATACACAGTACTAAGCTGACTATATATATA
>WBNA01000243.1:603847-614940 GCA_013398345.1 Nothocercus nigrocapillus | reverse complement strand
TAATGCATGAGGGCAATATTATGCAGCATGAAATAACTTGAATTGAATTATTCATGATTAAGTCACAGCCAATAAAGAATCCATAATCATAGAATAATTTATATTCGAACTTTTAAAAGAAGTTCTGGTGGTCATCTGATGCATCCCTTTGTTGTAAGTACCGATGGTTTGGACCTGATTGCTCAGGATCTTGTCTAGATGCCTTACGAATATTTGCAAGGATAGGTATACTTTTCTTTTTTATTTTTCCAAGGGTGATAGTATAATTCTGTCTATTAAAATAGAAGAGTTTGCCTGCAATCCTTCATTACCTTGCAACTTGCTGGTAATAACCAGGTAGCAATAACCAAAACTTTTGCTTTGTGAATTGTATGAAATTTGGAAGCAAATGCAAGAGGTTAAATTTCTCTTTACTATCTTTTGAAATTTACGGTAAATAAACTGCATTTTCAGTCTAAAATTACATATAAATCTCAAAGATTGAACGCTTTTACTGTTTCATTAAAAAATAAGTAATAGCTAACTTGTTGAACTGGAATGATTAGCTGGTTTCTGTAGGCATTTTGTATATTTTTCTTCAGAAATTTTAAAAAGAATTTTTCATAGATCATTACATATTTTAATTATATGTGTTTCTCTTAATTGTGTACTTATACATACTTCTGTACAGGATCTTTAACTAAATATTACACTGGCAAAGACTGGACGAAGTCACAAGAAAAGTGGCATGACAATGTTGAAGGCAGATTTATAACAGATGACAATCCAGAATAATATGCTTCCTTTCTTACACGCAATGAGGCTGTTGCATAAGATACCCTATGTGCCTCATTTACCCTGGTCTCTTTTAAATCTTCATACTCAGTCATCTCATTGTCATTATCTTGATTCTGATATTTTCAACATTGATATGATTTTGTTTCTGTGGGTTACACAGTTGGACTCAACTAGACCGGAATCATTATTTTTTTCTTTTAATCCAGATTGAATATCCCAATGTTTCTGATAAATTCTTGAATTACACATCCTTTTCTGAAACTCTCTAAGTGCATAATTTTTAAACAAGTGGTATTAGTGAAAGGTGACAAATGGAAGCAAGGGACTACTATCTTTCACACACAATCTTGAATGGCAGAAACATTTGCAATAAGCTCATATCTGCCAGACAACAGCCACACCATGAACTTGGCTTCAAATGATGAATTTTCTCCAAGGGAGTTACATGTCACTGACCTTGCAAAAGATGGCTAGCCCATGTTTTGCGTAAGAACTGTAGAAACACAGGAAATATCATATCTGAGTAGAGCTGTGAGCTATTTCATGTCCATAATGCTGCTTCTAGCAGTAAGTGCGAAGGTCCTCAAAGAAATATGCAGCGGTTGGTCCGTAAGGGAAACTTAAAACTAGTAGAGTCTGTGCTTGTTATCACTCCTGCATGTTTTGTCTATTATAGTTGAACTATGGGGCTTCTTATTTTTATTTTTACCAACTAGACATTTCTATTTATCAAACTGAACTATTTCCAGTGATACCTTGAAACTATGAGCTATCCTGTTTAATGTAACAGTAATTTAACCATACCTACTGTTTCAGCCTTTTTTTTTTTTCTTCAAAACAAAACAGAGAGCTATATTTCTTTAATTATGAAAGGCATCATGATGTTCCTGAATAATTTTAGGATACTTTTTCCCTTTCCAACATACTTTAACTGCTCAGATGGGCCGTATCTACTAGTTTCGGTGAGATTTTTTTATACTGTAAATATAAAATTTAGTTTTATCAGGCATATTTACTCAGAAGAAAATGAAATAAGCTCACAAAAAAAAAAGTTATCTTTACCTAAAACATTCCTATTTTTTGATACATATGATATCAGGTAAGTCAATAATTTCAGTAGAATTCAGCTATGATAATTTGCACACACCTTGATTATTTCAGTCAGATAAGTGAGTAGTTAATTACAATAGAGTATGAATCCATTGACCTTTCTTGTAAAGTCATTTATTATAATGAAATATATCTTTTTAATGAAATAATGGTTTGATACTTCACTTTGCATCAAAAAATAATAGATGAAATTTTGCAATGCTTTTCAAAGCACTCAAGCTTGGAAAGCATGATTCAAAAATGATTTATACCTGAATGAGTGTTTTAAAAATAACTGTAACAGATTATCTTTTGATCAGTATGTTTTAGAGACATTCTCTTATTAGTTCATCTGATGTTTGCAATAATAGCTGGTAATCAAAATGTAAATCTATACATTATATTTATAATCTAGTTTAAAATGACAGAAACTTTTTTTTCCTGTTTTTTAGATATTCCCTGGATTTTTGGTATTATTATGATAAATAAAAAGTCTTTCAGATATTTGTTGTAAAATTAAGGAGTCCCATCACCCTGTTTGTATTCTCTTCTCATAAATCCTGCCAAACAGATGTATATACTCATTGTCAGCTGTATTTGTCACTGTAAAAGCTGTCTCTTGCCAGTTTTTCAGCATGTTATTAGACATGATTTATTGTGTGCTGTCAGTCCTGTAGTTTTGTTGCAAAGAAGCAAATCTGACTACCATTCCTGAATGAAGAAGTCATCCAAATAGTAGTCAGAGAATATAGAATTTATCTGTTTTTCTATAACTTGATGTTTACCCAGTCTCTTAGTTTTCCATTGATGGCCATTCTGGATGGGTTAAAAAAAAAAAAAAAAAAAAAAAGAGAGAGAAAGGGAAATATTATTGTATTTGATTCTCATGGGAAAAATAATCATACATTTCTAAAAATGCTCCCATATTCTATACACTTTTATATAAATAGAATATTTCTTGTGTTTTCTAATGCCCTTTATAACACTGAAAGTTAATCTCCTTGGGCTATCAGAGTGCTGAGTTACTGTCCAATTATCTCATCATAAAACTGTTCACAAGAGATAATACATGGACAGTGCATAAATCTTCAGATCATATTCACTTTTGCTTCATAAATCCAGATCAGGCAGAATTAATCATCATAATCTAGTTGCCCATTAACACATCTGTAGTGGAAAACTGTATTCCTTTCACACACACATTTGCACATCTCCAGCAAACTGAAATAACTCAGTCATACAGACAGTGATTAACAGAGAACCAATGCTTTACAACAAGGGAATACTGTAAACACATCAAAAAATTCACTTTCTAAAAAATCTTCATTTTTTCTCAGGAAAATATGAGCTGCATGAAAGATATATGATGGGTGTACTGTGTTCATTTTCTCTCTCAATATTGTCCATTTGTTAATATTTAACAAAGCAGTTCATTCCAAATAGTTCCAGAATTTTTAATAACACTGTTTTGTATAATAGCTATTCACCACAGTAGACATTAACTTAGAAAAGAGAATCAATGGGCATTAACATTTATAATTTGTTAACATTGGCCTTTCAAAATATACATTGTACTCTTTTCTTCTGTGTGACAGACTCTACTGCTGTTGTCAGAAACATATGGGTTTCAAGATGAAAGCAGCAATAAGCAATACAAATGTCATTTCGACATCTCCAAGTGTTCATGATTATTTTTCAGAGAAGTTTCTAGCCTTAAAATCTGCCAATGTTGTTTTACCAAATTACTTACACTTTCATGGCTGCATTTTTTCCCTTTCTTCTTCAAAAAGGTTCACAAACCCTTTCAAACATGAATATTCTCGTTTCCTTACTTCTACACTCTGCCAAGTCTCACTCCACTAATCTCATATAAACAAAAAGAAAATCGTAATCACGTGACACATATTGTTACTTATTGCTTTTCTTTACTTGTTTACATCATAAACCCTAACTGCTTACCCAAAATGTCTCTCTCCAAATTTGAGTTTTGCTAATGTGCTCAAAGGAAAAAAAAAGAAAAGACATTTGAGATGAAGGGTCACATAAGCATTGTCCCATTTCAGGTAGAGCTGGTCCTTGGAGAAGTTCTTCCACAGTTTTCCATGTACAAGAACCTCCCTTCAGCTGCTCAGAACTCTAATGATCATTAATCATTCAGAATAAAACATTGCTGAGTGAATTCAGAGTCTGGGATAGCTGATTTGACTAGTTCATGATAAAATAATAAAAACAACAATAAAATGACTGAAAATATTTGCTTTGGAGAATTTGAGTTTGGTCTTTGCTTCAGAAAAGCAGCTCTTTCTGTTCCCATGAAAAATGCCAACAAAATTTGACTTAACTTCTTTCCTCAAAAAAAATGCTGTTTTTCAGATACTTAATAGAGATGCAATTGCATTTGAAGCCTGAATTTATCTTTTGGAGGTAAAGCCAGAGCTTCACCCCCTCAGCTTGAACTGTGGGACATGAAAGGTCACCTTTTCCCTGCCAAGGTTGCATTGGTGAGAAGAATAAGCCCAGATCCTCAGAAACCTGAAACAATGTCATGCTGAGCATGGCAAAATGTGATTTTCTACATACTTTTTTTCCTTTAGAGAATCTCTAAGGGCAACAGTTGACGAAGGTAGGACTCATGAATGAACCAGATCAGTAAAATCATAATGTACTGGCACCTGCCAGAATTATATGAAAAGGAGTTAAACTATACGAAATCAAATCTGCTTTTTATACATTTTTGTTTCTGTTTGTTTGCTTGTTTTTTACAGGTGAGGAACATTTTCTATCTTAAACAAATCCTTTTCTTGAATTTCAGTATCATTCTTTATGCTGCTGAGATTTTCCCAATCTTGTCTGTAAAGTACAATCTGACACATTTACCCTGAGCTAGGGAGACTCAGCTCTTCAAAATTAGGCAGATCAGAGAGTGGACGTGCCTTCTTCTTCTTTATATACAAAGACCCAGTGTAGAGAACATTTATCCATTTATCCTGTTCCCGCAAGACCTAAGTATGATTCCGTCTGGTATCTAAAAGGAGATGAATGCACAGCTGTCATGCCCTAGAAGAAGGCCATGCATTTCTTTATATAGATATTCATTCAGCTGCGCAAAAAAAAAAAAAAGGCCATGGATGAAAAGGTACCTGCTCTATAGATTATTCATTAGATCCTACAACTTGATGTCCGTGTGTACTCCAATAGACATTTAACTATTTCATTATTAAATACTGGATTATAATGTTTATGTGCTAATTTTGGTTCTATGAAATCCTAAATATCCTAATACTTAATGCCTTGATACCTAAATATCTAATAAGTCTGTTGAAGGAATGAGGATTCCACAGAAAGGGGTAAACTGCAAAAATACAATCCAAACAAAGAAGTCAGGCTGCATGTCTCATCAGCTCTGTTCTTGCCTACTTGTGGCTAAAATGAATTCTCTTCATGCAGTTAAAATTACATCAACTGGCGTTGCAGAATTATTTTGTTTAGATGAATCCAAGAAAGCTTCATCCATATCAGCCCAAGAAAAACAAGTTGGTGAAAATGAATTTTCAAAGGGACAGATGAGGTGAACAAATAATTATAAAGTACCAACTAAAGCTGTAATAAATAACAGAGTATTTTCACTTGGACTAGGTGCCTTTTTCCAAGAATTTCTGCTTTCTGATGAAAAGCAAACAAAACTTCTGTCCCTTTTAATTTGTTTTTGAATATTTTGGATTCTGAATGCTGTATAACTTTCTTGCATACAAAACCACATCATTTGATATATTTAAAAAGTCCTGTCATATCTGATAGTGTTGTTATTTTAAATCTTCAAGAGATGTTTTTGAAGTTTTATGAAGCTAACTTAAAAGACTCTGCCAGCAACAAGCTAATGAGCTTCATTCACATAATCCTAGGGAATGAAAAGAGCTGAAGAATATTTTCATGAGTGTCAAGTACAGTATCCAACTGCACATATGCAACCACAATGGCCTTGGCAAAATTAAAGAAAAAATATGCATGACCAAAGTAGTGGCAAGTGTGTGGTAAATTTCAGGGAAAATGACTTTTGGGTATGCTGGTAAAAAGAAGCTCACAAACGGATGATTGACTAGAGAGTGAGACTTGGCAGCATGTACACATTGCTGCATTGACAAGAGGTTTTCTGATGTGTGTCTACTCATCTACTCTCTTTGTGAACTGTTTCAGAAGAAGGAAAAGCTGAAGCTGCATTTTCACAGGTGTACTAGTGAGTTTCCAAAGACAGGAATATGTGAGAGATAATAGTATTTCACAGAATTTTGCTCATGACACCCTGACACCTTCCTGACCTGCTGGAGACACAGGTCCAGACCCTCAGCCAGTTTTGAATGTGAATCATCCCCATCACGTCAGTGAAATTATTCTCCCCTAAACTTGCTGAAAATCTGACCTATGGCGCACATCGCCATGTATGGTGTTTTCTCAGGAAACAAGCTCCAGTAAGTCTGGTGTTTCTAATCTCCGTTTATCTTTTCCTCCTTACCCACTCTTGTTATTTGGCAGCTTATTTCAGTACTGAGTCAATAGCTCTCCTGTTCCAACACACCTCTCTTTAAAATGGCATCTTCCTGAGTTTGAGGTCTATGGTTCATTCTTCTTGTAAAATCCAAAATATTCCTCCACTGAAAAACTACAGTGGTACCGGTAGAACAGAGACTTACACAGGATGTAGATGAGAATGGTGCCCAAGAAGTTTCCTCTATCTATCTTTTTTTCATGTTTAAATAAATGTAGTTTTCCCAGGGAGCAGAAATGACGCTACTTCTTGCAAACAAAATGACAGTGAGACTTAAGAAGAAATAGGAATTGTTTCCAAGATATATCACTATGTTTTCCGTATACATGTAGTGATAATATAGTTCATCTTTACCACATATACCTGCAATCTTGACTAATTATAGACAGTAAAAGCTCTATTTTGTGGACTCCAAACACTGTCATTTAAACAAGAGCATGCAAGGAGATGGTACTTTTAGTCACAACTTTAAAATCTTTGAGTATGTTGTTTATTTAAGGGACAGTCCTCAGGACAGTCCTAAGTGTAAGGTGGAAAAGAATATTTTCTTTCTCCTAAGATGCTACAAGGAAGAAGGAAGAAAAAATGTTTATAAGACAACATTAAGTTATTTATATGACGAAAAATCTAAAAGAAAGGACACAGTGACAACAAAAATCTCTAAAGTTTGTCTTTGACAACAGAAAAGCTGCTTTTTTGGTAACACAGGAAAAAAAAAGAAGCCTTGAAATAGAAGAGGGATGCATGTGTTTACAAGATTCAAAGATTGCTAAATAAAAGATGATAGGTAAATCATTTTCCTAAGAGAGTTATACAACTGAATAAGAAACGAAGAGCAAAGAGCACTGCCAGCAAGCACAGCTCTGCCTGCTGCAGGAGACCTCTCCTGGTAACCACTGGCAGCTGGTCCTGCAAGAAGGGACAGTGAGGCACTTTCCCATGATGTTTGGTTTTAGGCCAAGTGGCTGGAACCTGCACTGCGTTTGGGAGATGATATGAAAATAACGAGAAAAAACACTCATAAGGCTGTGGGATCAGCCTCTGGTCCACGTTATTTTGCCTCATGGCATCACAGAAGATGATAGGCATGTTACGACTGGCATTTCGTTTGAAAAACAAGAAGAGAAAATAGGAATACCTGCTTTGAGGGCAGGGTTATCGAGGAATTGCAAAACACACAGGAAAAAAATACACATTAAATTTACAGAGATGTCACCGTAATTTAGGAAATTAGGGGTTTTTAACATTTCACTAGAATATTTCTAGTGGATGCATTAATGACAAGAATTAGTTGTTTTTCAGAAGCTGTCTTTTAGAAGGATTAGTCCAGAGTCATCTGAGGACATTGACACACATTGTGGAAGAGAGGATGATACCATTTAGAAATATTAATGTGATATTTTGCTTGCTTTTCAGGACATCTTTGCAACTCATATCAAAGCTCCTTCTATGGTTAATAGATTGATGCCAAAGCTAGTCGTATTAAAGCTTTCCCACATAAGTGTGCATGATGTTACAGCCACAACACTCTGTGACTTCAGCATGTAGGTAGGTTAATTCCTTTCTTATTGTTGTTGATGTTACAGCGTCAGTCTTTACAGGGCCACATGCAAGATGGTATGAGATGCTAAGTGCCATGTGCAAGATGGACACCTTTCAGGATATAAGCTTTTCTGGTCTGAAAAAGAAAACACATACATATACATGCATATACACGTGAAAGTCATAGATAACTTTCATGTGAAAAACAAGAAGGTACATAGGCCTCCAAGAAAAATGACCAGTGGGGCAAAAGAATCCTCCAGTTAGTTAAAGACAGACAAAGAAATGTTAGAGGATCAGCCTATGTAGGTTGAACAAAGTCCTGTGAAGTTTGGTCTGCTTCCTTTCACCTTCTTTGGAGGCTACATATCTTTCACTTTTGATTTAATTGTTCATAACGTAGCAGCACGATAAAAGTTTTTTATGGAAATTTCTCACAGCAACACAATCAATCATATTTCCAACTCGTGCACCGTCTTGAGCCCCTGAGCCTCAAAGCCTTTTTTTCTATGGAGCTTACTTGTTAAATTAGCACTGATCAAAGGCTAAAACATTTATCATGCTTATTAGTGAATAAACCTAGCAGCAGGTATCCCAAGTGAGGAAGCAAATCCTCATTTCCTGCAAGAATGAATTGGAAATTATCCAAAGTGCTTGCAAACATTTTTCAGGAGTGACGAATTGTCAAAAAGAAAGCAGCTGCTAGATGTGGCAGCTCTAGGGTTAGCGATAAGGATAAAAATTAAAAAAAAAAATAAAGCGTCCTGCAAAGGTATCCTCAAATTATGCTATGGGGATATTCTATAGTTTGATTTACTGTAATTGCCTCTGACATCCTGTATCAGCTGACCTTAGAACCAAGTTACAAAGTAACTGTAAAAACTTAAAGTTCAGATAAACGGTAAGTTCATCACCCTTGTTTCTCTACAGCCTCAGTCTTTTTTCATTTGCAAGAATGCACATAGACAAGTTGGAGAAGGTTGTGTAAGGCACCATCTAAACAAACCTGCTCCAACTGATCCAAGTAGAAGGCATATGCCCATGTACAAGTGCACCCATCTTTTCTGATGTGGAGAAAGGAAAAGGGAAATAGGAGCTGTACTGTGCTCAAGTTCTACATAGATGACTATGAGGCAAGAGGAAGCTTTAAGGTGTCTTGCCCTTCCCCATCTGCTCCATCTCTACTCCTCTCCCCTTCACCATTCAAGGCTCAGACCTCAGGCTTACTCAGCAGGTGGGGTCACCCAGACATGGGCGGTCACTTGGGGAATGGGAGCCTGATAAACCTGTTGAGGTAAGACTCAATGTTAAGTAGAAATTTTTCCTATCTAATGAAGGAAGAGTCAGCAGCACTTGTTTCATCCCACTCTACATTCACGTGAAGGTGTTACTCCATATCTTTTTCACTAGCCCATCTCTTTCCTGCTTGCTTATTCTCACTTGGATAGCCTCCTTCTCCATAGTCCTACCAGACTCCCTATTACTTTGCTGTATAGAGACTATCTTTGGTTCTATCGCATCAGAAGTAGTCATCCTCTAAATGATTGCATATTTTCTCCCTCAGTTTTTATCCTTTAGACCTTAGTGCCATGATATAGCAAACTCCATATCCATCTTGGTGTTAGCCAGTAAAGCAAAGAACCTGAGAGGGATGCAGTCTTTACCAGTTATGGTTTAGCAGTACTCTGCTGCTTTTTGTTGCAGGTATCTTACTGCATCCCTACTTTTTCAGCTGTTATATCTGCCGGTTCTATGGATTACTCATCTAAAGGGTAATCTGCCCAATTATTTTTAAGGAACAATACAGACATGTAAGCCTCTACGTGTGGCATAAGAAAGGGAAGTTGCAGCTGCAAGAGAAGCACTAGTTTGTTCTGAACAGTTTCACAAAGCCATTCGTGGCAGAATATTTTTAAGTGCTTGCTGTACATAGAAAAAAGAGTGCTATAAATTACAAAAACTAAAGTTCAGTATGGCACACAGTCTGGCATGGACAGAACAATAACTTCAAACATCTGTTACAAGTGGATTATTCTACAATCAAGCAGTCCAGTTTGATTTTCTTTTTACCTGGTTTGCTTTGCAATAGGAGCCCAGCAGCACTCTGTGCACAAGCTAACTCATGCAAGATGCTTTCTCAATCCCCAGTGAGAATTTGCTCTGGAGAAGTTTTCAGCTTAGAACTGACAGATCTGAAAGCTCTTTTTTACTGTCCATCTTGCCAGAATCCCCAACAGCAAAAACATGTGTTTGAACTTACTTTTCTGCTAAATCAGGTTTATTGGTGAAAATATAGTTATTATATTCTATGATAAGTATTAGAAACCCCAAAACATGAGATTATAAGTAATCCTCTTAGTGGACAGTGAACCACTCACATCTGTTTTTTTCCTGGTTGTTTTACTTTTCACTCAGTATTCAGTGCCAATTTTCATGTCCAAGTTTTGCATTGAATATCCTTCTTCACAATTCTAAGCAATGGAAATGTCTAGGAATAGCACAGGTATAAATGTTATATTAGTTTATACTAGTTTAAGAGCACGCTTTAAGGGTTCAAGGGTTACTGCTCAAAATGCCTCCGCATTGTCAAAAGTCCATGAATTTTACTATAGACTTTCAGGCATTACAAATAGAAGAGCCCTAATTATACAGACCAACAGCTGAAAATAAAACATATAGAAATTTAAAGCACTTCTCTTGTTTACATAGAGCAGATCTTAACTATTCTTAATCATTTTATATTCTCCAATTAAAGAGAACTGTGGCTGTAATTTGAAGATGTGTCACTTTTCTATTTTATATCGTCTCAAAGGGAAATTAAGAGAGGCAATGTGGAATAAAATCAACTTTCCTATTCCCCCTCCTGTCATCAGGACTCAGCCCTGACAATAAATCTCTAAGAAACATGAAGCATCATATTGAAAATATGAGAGGTAACAAACTAATTGCCAGAATCACAAAACATCAGGAATCTCTAATGTACCTTCCTTACCTGAAATGTTCTGTCATTGCCTATACTGACAGAAAGCTATAGAACATTAGACAATTAATACTAATGATAAAATAATTCATATCTAGAAAGCAGCACAATGAATATCACTCTAGTATTGTAATATAGTCATTAAAAATGACCTATAATTCA
>WBNA01000243.1:566442-588265 GCA_013398345.1 Nothocercus nigrocapillus | reverse complement strand
AAAAAATGCACAGTGCAGCACACAGGTGTCCGGATGTTCAGTAGCTGTTAGCAACATATGGATCTCTCATCAGCCTTAGTAGAATCCATAATAGAGTTGCAATCTGAAGTTAAGGAAAGTTCTTTAAGTGTATTGTAAATAGTAGAGTCACTGATTACATACTTATGGCTATCAGAATCATTTATCAGTCCTTTCATTTCACCACCTCTGTGACTGCTCTCTAGCCATTTCTTACACATGTATACTTCTTGGGTGAGAGTCTGTTACTCTCAATGACTCAAAATGGAGTCTGCTCTTTTTATCCATTCACTTTATTGTGGATTTTAGTTCATTTTACTCAGGCGAGATGATTCCTGCTCATGTGTAACGCCATTTAGCTTGTCTGACCTCTGCAATGGATCTCATCTTAGAGGATATTTACATGACAAGAAGACAATATAGCAACAAGACGGAGGCAAAACTTATTTTTTTTTCTGCAGATTTCAAATTCAAATCTGTGAGGACAGACATATTTTTTTTTGTGTGTGTGTGCAGCGAGTCCTAAAATATATTGCCAAAATCCTCCGCACTTTTAGATCATGTCTTTCGCATTTTTAGTCATTCTGATTTTCTTTATTGTCTCCTTTGTGCAACAGGCGAAGGGTCTTATCATTTCAAAACACTGCCTCTGCTTTCATCTCCTCCTGTACCACCCAAGTTTTGATGCCAACTTCTCCCTTTCCATTCCCAATTTCAAATTAGTTTTAGTAATTTGAAACTCTCTCTGGTTAACTGCAGCAAGTGGCCATTGCCTTGTCTTTCCTTCAGAAAATCTGCTTGTAAATGGACAGTAGATGACACTCAATTATTTGCTAAGAATATACTAGGCAGGAGAAGGATGGAGGGGCTGTAGCTGATCACAACTTAGCCAACAAGTTTGGTTATACTGTGTGAATAGTCACACTTTGCACATTATCAGAGAAATATTAGCCATAGTCATGAAGTACCATGCACTAAGAAAGCTAATACAGATGAAGGCCTTCATATACTTTTGGATCTATTCCACCTATAGTTTCTCCTTTTCTTCCAAAGGAATACTCCAAATCCCCAAGAGAACTTTATTTCCCCATCAGGAATTCATGTCACTACTGGGGAAAGGACAGGGATGCTGCACAACTAAAACTGTGTCAACAGCTGTTCGCCTAATATCCAAAAAAAAAAAAAAAAAAAAAAAAGAATAAATAAAATAAAATAAAATATTGGCTCAGTACCAAGTTATTTCAGTTTATATTTAGAGGTTCCATATTAACCAATTAATGTAATGACATTGAAATATGCAATATCAGTTTCATCAACACATGAATAACACAGAAAAAGCTTTTGGCAAATGCAGAACAGTACTAAGACTTACAAAAAAACAGTATCATAGAAAGCAATACTTTCTAAGAAGACTTTCTTTACACAACTTCTGCACACTGCAGAAAATAGCTGTCTTTGTCCCAGATGAAGTATTCACAGATACTTTGAATCAGATAACAAAATGAATAATAAAGAATTTTTCTCTATTTTTCCAAACAACAGGTAGGGCAAAAAGTATTCTGGGCATTTTGATGCCTCCACACAGATGAATTATAAACATGAGAGAGTACAGTTTTTAAAACATAGGTTCTCACCTATGCCAGCCAATTTTTATGAGTCTTTAACCATGTTGTAAAGACCTGCAATCTTTCCCACCCTGAAACAAAAATCAAACAAGCCATTCAAGTTAATGGCATATCCTAATCCACAGACTACATACATAATCATAGCTTATGTAGGACTTACAACCATCGACATATTCTTTAGGAACTATAATATTTCCCACCTTACTATTTGCTAACTTGCCTTTAATTCTATGCAATACAGAAAGCAATATGCAAATCTACTGTCTCTTCTGACTTTCCACCCTGTGTTCCTTCAGAGGCTCCTATTGACTTGGCTTGAAATTACAGCTCAGCTAGCATTCCAAAGTTTTCCTGAGAGGAAAATGCTTATTTTTGTGATAGGGACCCATTATTGTGAAATGTTGCAAGCACCCACAACCTTGTGCCCCCTTTAAATAACTGGGGAGAATTTGTTTGTGTCAAAATATAGAGAGGATGAAACTGCACATATGGAACTAGACGCAATAGCCTAGTAACACTGGAATAGCACCCTCGACTATTTCCTTGCTTTTATCCATCTGCTCGTCAGCTTCCATTACTGAAATGCCATTAAAATAAATGTCCCCTTCCCTACCTTTTTTTTTTTCTTTTCTTCACCAAATAGAATGATATTTCTCAAACAGAAAGAGATGAGTCACTCTCAGACTTTGTATCTCAAACTGTGCCATTTGTACACAAAAATTACAACTGAAAAATCTGAGAATATGTTTCTAAAACAGGGAATGGGTGTAGCTTGTGTAGTTCCATTTAATATAATTCACTTGCATCCCTTTATACATGGTGCCCTTCTTGGAATCATAAGGTATGCAGCAGGAAAGCTTAGCTCTTTTCACAATGGTACATATCTGATTTGCCAAAATGACATGATACTATTGTATTAGTAAGATGAAAGGCTTTTATCTTGCTCAGAGACACACATACTATAGTCATTTCAATAGATGAAATGTCAAACTGCTTGGGAGTATCAGTTGTGACATATAGACAAGTAATTGCCTTGGGAAACTCTAAGGTAGTGCGTCTAAGATACATGAGGACGCAGAGCTGACTAATGCAGATGTTGCATTTTACACCTATTAGATGGGAGAAGAAAAAAAATGCTAGCAGCTTCTGTGAGAAATAAAGTAATACTGTAGCTATTTAAAAACTAAAATCCCTTCACATTTAATCATAGACCTTCCTCACACTCATCCTCATGAGATTGGTCCCACTGGTAAATATTTAATCAGTTACTATGGATACGTCAGTCCCCATTCTTGCATAGTACTTTGACTGACCAAGAGAACAGAGTTGTGTTACATATGACACAGAGCAGTGTATTACGTTTTCATAATGGGGGTAAAAATAACAAGATTTTAAAATTTAAATTAATATTTCCTAAAATATTCCTAAAAATAGTTTACTGAAATAAATTTTAAACATGAATATTTAAAATATAAAAGTCTAGCTGCAAGATACATATATAGAGAAGATATTTTCTATGAAATCTTAAATGCTCTAAATCTTTACTCTGAAACGTGGGCTGATGTACTATTGAGGTTTAAAATATATGCTCATTAACCTCATATAGATGTAGGCATAGCTGAGCATCAGCATTGGTACATGTGATGCTGCCTTTTAATCCAAAAATTGCTTTGTTTATGATCTTTCTGCAAAGAACCAGTGCCCTAAGATTGCCTTAATTTCTCCAGTTCAGAGACCTCATGCTAGACATCATGGTAGAAATCAATACAGTTTTTGTAAAGTGCCTGACTGATTAACTTTTCTTGACCTATGATAGAAATGTCAGACATGTTATTTTTACCTCTCCCCTTGTAATCAACAATCCCTAATGAATGAGCATAACAAATGCTAAGATGCAAGTACAAAAGATCATTTGTTTCAAGATTCTCAGATCAAAAGGGCACTGAACTGGTTGAAACTCTATGGAAAAGGTTAATGACCTCTTGGTAACCTCTGACATAGTAGTAAAAGATATAAAATAAAAAATGTAGGAATTTTTTTTAAACATTCTAATTAAATAGGAATATTAGCTGTGAATATTACACAGTGATAAATCCTTTTGTTTATATTTCTTTTGCAGTACCCTTTCCATTAAGAAATCTACATAGATAAAATATAATATTTATATTGATAAGTCTCTGGAATTCAGGAGTTTATAAAATAACAACTGTATATTCAACGTTAATTTTATCAGTTATGTTATAAAAAAACCTTTTAATGCTTGTAAAACAGTACCAGTCATGATCACAGCTAAGTTATAATAATTTTATTACATTCTTCAGCTGACTGCAATTGTAAGTCAGCCGAAAATCATCTCTGAAGAGTACATTCTGAATATTAATCAGCATAAATAATGCAAGTTTAGTATTAAAATGATTCAAAACAAACAGTCCCCCACAGGGAATTTCTTAAAATTAATTCCATTAAAATGTTCAGACTAGGAGTATCCAATGTCATAAGACTTCATCTATTTTTTTAGGTAGAAGAAGCCTTTATCATCTGCAAAATGTGATTCCAGCCAGTTGTGTAGTTAATTTGTGACACATATTAAAGCTAAATGGCAGGGATATGACCATCAGTTTTGTATCCTTTTACCATTCCAGTGTTTAAAGCTTTTTTTTTGAAGAAGAAGAGATATGAACCTTCCTGCACTTTTAGTAGTTTAATCACAGTAAAATCTAAGTCCTGTCTACAGACAACTCAGTAAAATCCATTCTTTGATAAATAACAGCAATAGAATGAACCAAGATTTGAAAAGATTTCAAATATTGTCCTGAATTCAACCATTGCAAAACAGATCAAACAAGATCAACTAAATCTGATCAGCCAGATCTGCTAAATCAATAAACTTTGTACCATTGCTAAATTAATTGCCACTAACCATACTAACCTACTTCAGCTGAAATCAAGAGGTAAATTTTCCTGAGCTGGTAGAACAAGATCATCAAGGGTTTCCAAAAGTATCACCTAGAGGAAAAGCCAGTTCTTAGAACATGCTCATCTCTACCCCAGATTATCTAAATATATGAAGTAAGATGAGGCTATTTGTGTTTCATTTTTCCTTTGAATAAATAATAAACCATTTACAACATCTCCATGTTGGTAATGTCATTATTTTCCCAATAATTTGTGGCTAAGAAATAGCCCCACAGAGACAGAACTTTCTTCAAAATATTTTAGTGAAATATAGCCTAACTGACAAGTTTCTGTGCAAAATATCTTCTGTCAGCTAAGCAGATCTACCTCAAAAACACTGCAGTCCAACAAATTAACATATCACAAGGCTTTACTGCCTGTTATCTAAGCAGCTAAGTCCAGATATCTTTTCTTTTTTTTTTTCTTTCTGTGAAAGGGAAATCATTAATGCGGTTTCCACCCCATCAACGAAGTTCCCTAGCAGCACTCAAGAATACAAATACTTATACCACAATTGCCAAAATCATTAACAATACTTTTAGAATAAATATTTAAGTACTCTTTTACCTGATTATTGTTAATATAATCTCAACAAAAGCTCAGAAGTTATACTTGCAGTTTTTAAAACTTGCATTTTGAAAGGCTGGATTTGTACATGAGATGTTCCTTATATTTAAAGTAGACATTGCACTGGAATGTAGGATGACTCACATCGTGGAGTGATTTATTTTATTTTTCCCTTTTAATTCTGACAATCATGTCATACAGCTAGATGGGAATGTTATTATGTGAAGTGACAAAAGACTGGTCCCTACATACATGAAGGAGCACAGAGGCAGGTGGGCAAATCTGGACAATCCTCTGACCTGACTCTTCCCCTGACTCTCATAGGAGAGTCATCAGCACCATGGACTGGTGGCAACAGTTACCACAATAGGGTTAAGGGGACCAGCTCTCCCTGAAGAATAAGGGAGGTTGCTGCTTTGGGGTATGAAGAAAGCATCTTGGGCTTGCACATGGGTTATTATGGGATGCTTAGAGGAACCAAAGCAGGGAAAAAAAGCAGGAGGGATCAAAAGGTTTTGAGGTCAACCAAGTCAGGCAGCTGTTTGAGCGTCCACGTTCAGGAGCTGCAGGGATCTACATTGCGCATACCTATTTATTTCTTACTAATGAACCTTCATGCTGATCAGCCTGCTAAACTGTAGTGGCCACTGGTACTGTTTCTGTATGAGTGCTATGTATGTCTGTGCTGATCTGTGTGGCCAGCCAGGTATATATGTTTATATGTGTGGATATACAAGTGTTTGTGTGTGGGGATATTGGGAATAAACATTCAACTTTGCTACTGTTTGACCTGGGGCTTGAGACAGTGACAGATGAACTTGTTTGAACTCATGCTAGTTTGAAGGAAAGAAGCAGGAACCATAGCCATCAATTATGTCATTCAGCATATTTTTTTAGCCTCCACATATAGCTCTGGAATATTAGGAAAGACTCCCTTTCTTCTATACCTGTTCCACATGCTTCTTTGTCTCTTTAGCCTTGAAGAAAACAAGAAAGAAAAATAGTAACCATCTCTCACGTCTTTTTTCCCCATAGTTCCTGTGGACAAACTTAAGCTTCTTTAAAATCTAGATATTAGTGTAAATTAAGATATACACCATGCCACTATGACTGGAATCACACCCTGAAGTATCCAAAGCACTTTATCACATTAGGTATAAAGCTGGTTACCAGTATCTCCCTCTCCTAGAAGCCAGCCTTCATAAATTATTGTTTACTTAAGAGTATTAATTTTAAATAACCATTGTCCATCTGCTCCTTCTTTTGTCCTTTGAGATTCCTTCTTTCTTAAACCTTTCCTCTCATAATACTGAATCTTATCTTTTTTTTTTTTTTTTTTTTTTTGCCTCTGAGCCACTACTGTGAAATGCTTTTTGCTATGTTCTACTACCTCCGTATCTTATGTCCCACAAGCTTCCAGAGATCAGTGTCTAGCAGAGCATTTTTAACCTGAAGTTCAATGAAATTCTACCCTTTCTATTGTCACTTTGTTTAGGAAGAAACTCATTATCCTAATTTCAAAGTAATCTTCAAGGAAGATGCTTTAAATTATCTTATTTTGTGAATATATCTAATATACTTCATATTATGAAATGGAAAAAAAAAATTAGTAAATAAGAATAATAATAGTCCATAGAGAGAGATAAAAGCACTTCAGGTGCAACGAAGGTAATACAGAAAGTAAATCCCCAAACGGAAAAAGGTTGACTTAAACATTCAACGCATTTTAATGCTTTAGATGAAAGGCTTCTGTTTGGCAATCTGCTATTGAACTTCAAAAACTTAGAATGGGAGGGAACTGAAGTATTTCCAAGGTCATATTTCAAGGTAAGAGGGAGAGTTTAGAGAGTTAAAGCTGAGGAATATGTTGACAATTCATTCTAAATCCCATTCTGATTAAAGAAATAAAAAAATGAGTTTATGAAAGTACTCTCCATTCAGATGATTTTGCATGTTCCATGCAAAACATATTATAATTATATAAATTAAACAATCAATATTATAACTAATCTAAATGACAATATGTACGTTTTATGATGTATGTACGTAATATTGATCTTGGTATTAACACCTCCAGAAAAATCTATTGAATAAAAAAGGCTTTTGTTTCAAATAATCTTGTACAACAAGATTAAATACATCTTGCTACTTGGGGTAGACCTTTCAGAAAATTAAAATTTCCATGCTTTTTTTCATATATATACAGCAATTACAGCAGGACCTGTAACTTTTATAGTATTAATATTATTCTGGGCACTTCAGAAATAGGATAAAATTCCTAGATCCTCAAATTGTAAATTTGCAGGGATAGGTTATCTTTTTATCTCACTGGAAACTGTGAAAACTACAGAAAGCATGAAAGAATGTATGGTTACATACTTGTCACTAAGTCTGTTGGTAGGAAAGCAAAGAAAGAGCATCTCCAGCAGGACCAAGTCAGAGAAGTATTTGCATTATCCTCTTGAGTGTTTATTGTCTTCTGCGCATGATATAATGAATCTGCTACACCTGGAAAGACTAAACTGCTATTTATCCCATTCTACTACCTTACAAATATGGAATCACATATAATAATGTCCCTTATCCTTTCCTCTGTTTGGACTTCATCTGCTTTCACTCTAGAAATCAATGATATTACAACTTTTCTCTGGGATGCCAAAGTTCTTTGTTTACTGTTAAGTGATTATCAAATATCATGTTTGCCATTAAATTTTACGTTCTCAGTAGTGCTTCCTCAACAAAAAATATTATTATGATTGGGATAAATCGCACCTTAATTTAGACATATAATTCTTGTATTGCCTCCCTGTGTAGTATGTGGTGCTTCCATTTGAAAGTGCATCACATATTAAGACTAGTGTCTGTTCTAACTGTATAGTCGGCTCTGGGGGTACCGATTTGTGTGTGTGTGTGTGTGTGTGTGCATGTGTGTAGGCTATAAAGAGAGTTTAAATTATGAGTTTAGATTTAGAAAAATTATTTGGATGTGCTCAATTTGAATGTGGATATGACACCCTCTGTGTCAGTATAAATCTTGGCACTGAGCCTGTTTCTCAAAAGATATAATCATGTGTTTATTTAACCCCATCAAGTCAACCACTAAGATCTTTTTCTTTTTTTTTTTTTCCCTATCAAGAGCCCTTGAAGTTTTATTTAATAATGTTAAGAGGATTGGGTATCACAGCCTAACTTTTCTCCGGATTGAAGAGCCTTCAAACCCTGCAACATTTAAGAAAGCAAGGGAAGTAAATGTTTCCATCTTTCAATCACTTTTGCCTTCGGTGGGAAATAAAACTCAGCACTATCTCCATGGAACTCCTGATTACAGTTATATATATAAAGGACCTAGAAATATGTCAAAGGCCTCCCATTACTTTTAAATGAATGGGTTCTGTCTTTGTCCTAGAAGGGCTGTGAGAGAAAAGCAGATTCTCTGTGAAACTTTGCTCAGTGGTTACACCCTATTATAAGACACTATGGATTAGTAGTCAGGGCAAATGCCATTTTTGAAGAAGAAATGTTTTACAATGCAGTTGACATTTACTTTGAATTCACAGAATTTAGAGATGAAAGTGAGGGAGAAAGGAAGACAAAAGCTCCATTAACTTAACCAACTCACCTCCTGCCATGAATTTTGCTTCTTGCAAACATATTTGCTAGTATAGTGTGGAGCCTAGTTTTAAATGTGCCAAAATGATGGAGCTTCCATCACTCCTTTGGGATCCCTCAGTGCTGTTAATTGGCTTACAAGAGCCAATTCTGTAGAACTAGAAAGCTGAAGGGCAAAGTTTAATTTCTGATCTTTAATTTTATTTCTGTAACTTCAACCAACTTCACTGCAGTTAGACTTGGTGAAATTTTTCAGCTTTCGTTCAGTCTTGACTGCTGAATTCTAACACGTTCCGTCTACGTATTCTGCAGCAAAATTCTGCAGACTTGCAAATATAAGCTTGTACTTCTTACAATTAATACAAACACATAAAAAAAAAAAAAAAGGAGCTATCTCATAGACAATTGGATTGCAAAAATAAAACATATTCTGAAACCGGAAATAAGTCAACAGAAGAAATGATTAGGCATTAGAAATCTTCTTTGCTCTACTCCAAAAAAAAAATCCATAATTATATTATATTACTCTGAGCAAGCATTCAATGTCACTGGTGAATTGTCTTGAACTTTCAGCAATGGATTTCTTCATGTACGTTAAAGATTCATTTAGTTTGAAAATTTCTGGTAATTAACTTCTGCAGAAAAGAAAAGCATACTTGATATATTTGTAACATCATGGTTGTTCCAGTCATAAGAATTTCATTAAGTCATCAATAGAAACTCTAATCCAAGTTAGAGCAGGTTCTCCCTCCGTTTCTCTGGGACTTTTTTTTTTTTTTTTTTTTTTTTACAGTAGCTATGCTGGGATGTGTGGAAAAATAAATTTAAATTTCTACCATACCTGATTCAGAAAACCTTGGCCTTCAACATTGTGAGCAAATCATCTGCTTACACTTAAATTATTTACTTTTTATGCAAAAGCGTACACTAAAGTAAACAGAGTGATAATTCTGCACTGAAAGTAACTCTACCTGTCTACATGTAGCAGTATAGTTCTATGAAAAGATTTTGGCTCAAAAAGAAAACTGCTTGTATGCGTTTATGCAATGCTAATAAAGACTGATTATTCCGAGGTATTGCCATCTCTTTTTTCTCTATCTCAGAGAAAAACAAAAAAACAAATGAAGAAAAAAAAAATCAAATCCTCAGCTTTAAATATTCTTGGATTATTTCCAGGATGAAATGTAAAAAGTTTTTCCTGGCTTTATTGTTGTTATTGTTTCCCCACCCCCACAAAATCTTATACATTTCACAAGATGACAAAAACATTTCTTGTTCTACATAGAAGTTTACTCTTTCTTAGCAGTCTATTTCTTTTACTTTTGCTTGATTTCTTGTATCTCTCTTTTTGGAAAGGAGCTGAATCAAAGTCAGCACCTCTATAGAGAGAACACAACTTCTGAATGCTTGCCACCTATTCTTCCCTAGTTGTCTGGGGACAATTGGGATCACTAATGGAATTTCAAGTTTTTGGGCTTATCCTTCCCAATAATTTGGACAGTTATCAGAAATGAGTGAACAGACAACATGATGGACCCGATGTGCCCACCAAGAGCCCTCCAGGCAAATATGTGAGAGTCTTCTTTATTCATGTAAGTAGATTAGGCTATTGTCATGGAATCCTCCATTGATATCAACGTGATATCAACAGTAAAAGTGAGTTCCCATGAGGATGCGAAGATGGGAAGATTTTGTTCAAATTAAATATTATCATGTTCCTATGCTTCACTTCATCACCCATACTGAGAAGAATCATCTGGAACTGGGGCTTGCTTACCACTTTGCCTTCCCCTCCCTTGAATGTCTTACTTCAAGTGAGTGCTGTTCCAGTCCAGCTTAAAAAGAGAGAACACCATTTTGTTGTTGTCATTTTGTTTTGTTGTTTGTTTTTGTTTATTATTTTGTGTTTGTTTTTGTTTTTGTTTTTAGGAGGACAAAACATGTTTAAGGGAACCAACTGAGGAAGGCTCCATATGTGTGTATGCCAGTGGGAAAAGTTTTCTGTTCCCATGGGTCAGTGTGTCTAGCACAGCAAGAGATCTAGAAACTCTATCATCTGTTAAACAGTTGGATCTGACTCACAGATGCTCAGTTTGCACTTACAGTCACACACATACACATGCACAAAAGGAATTTGCCTTATTCGCTAAAAAGACTTGAACTTATTAGGAAACTGTTTCAAAAGAAATTCTGAGAAAAAAAAAAGCATCCAGGTTTAAAAAAATAGCAAAATGCTTACTGATGATAGAAAGGAGTCTGTTCTTGCCAGTTCAATCCCAGTTTTGGGGATGAAAGTCTGAGAGTGAATAATTATGTTGGAAAAAGTTGTGCACAGTCAGTTGTGGATTTCAAAATGAAAGCAAGAGGGATTTTGTATGTTCTGCTGCACAAATCATTGTCCTCTTTCTAATGTAGTACTTTTTAGGTCTTAGTCTTATAAATAAAACCCTTATAAATAAAAGTTTATTACAAAGGTGTATTGAACTTTCGCTTCAAAATTGCTCAGAATTACCTCAGTATCAACTAGTTAACATAAGCTTAGCAACTTTTCTTCATAAGGAAAGACAATGTAAGTATTTTCAGTAAGTCATATCTTAAAAATCACAGCAAAATTAGAGAGAATTATTACCTCTGGCTTGAGGAAAGGAAGCAACACAGCAAGTCAAAAGGAAAGAAGGATGAAAACATTTTTTTTTTTAAATGACTATGGTGATCATTTTATATTACTACAGTAATAAGCCAATTAGTAAAAGGCTGAATGGACAGGGACAGTATGCCTGTCTTTCTGCTTGCTCATCCATCAAAGAAGAACATTTCCCATTGTGTGTGTGTCTGTGTGTGTGTGCGTGCATGCGCTCGCTCAAACCTCCATGTTTTTGACCAGCCCTGCAGTGATTTAAAACACCACAGCTGCAGTAGAGTGCTCACAGCACAGCTAATCCCTCAGACATATTTCAAATAGAAAATACATGTCAGAAGCACAATTGTGCATGAGACAAAACCATGCAGCACCATACTAGGAAGCAGACCCACATAAGATGGGAAAAAAAAAAAAAAAAAAAAAAAAAAAAAAAAGTTGAATTCCAATTACCTTTATTTCCAGTGTTAAAAAATGACTTGAGCATCGTCCCCTGCTGCAAGTCCTATAGCTAACTCTCTAAAAGCAGAAAATACATATGCTGTTCTTTTCTGACATTCACTGTCTACACAGGCACATTGCTTCAGGCTTTTTTGACCTATGAAGGACTTATGAGGACTATGAAGTAAAAATGGAGCCACTCTTGCCCTCTGAAAAGACCAATGGCAGCCCCTACAACTTCGAAAGCACTGGAAATATTTTTTTGCTTCTACCTTGGGCTGCAAAATACCCAAGGGAGAGAGGAGGTGTGTGTGGTAGAAGGCATCTTGTGAAGGGACAGTGAAAGAGGTACTAAGGAATACACATTCTTCCTGCAAATTGTCGGGCTGCTGACAACAAGGTCATACCTCTGTAGGTGCAGCTCTTCGTGGAATACTGAATATCAGCATCAACCCCGAATTACTGTGTGGCTAAAAGCTCCATACAGGATAATTTTAACCCAGTTGACAAAAATGTTTAAGATTTTTTAAAACATTTGCATTCATTCTCTTTGATGCATTAAGTTGAGCAATATTTTAAGGCTACGTATTATTCTCCTGAAAAACACCTTACTCTCAAAGTAGTCCATAAATTGATTTCCAGGCTAGGTTTGAGTAGGACTAGTCCCCATAAGCGTTGGAGGATTAAGGAGAGCAAAATCTGATGCTGATTCATGAATGACGATGTGACATTGGTATATATTCACCCTGTTTTCCATCTGAGAGCACTTCTCTGGGGCCACAGCTGCAAGTCATTTTATTCATAGAGAAAAGTTGCATCAAGGGAATGAACATGTCAAAAGTGTTTGTAACCTTTGCTAAAACACCTAGTCTGCTATAGCCTTCTACAGTGTTGACACTACCAAAGCAACTTTGGGGGCCTTTCACAAACAGAACTATACAAACCATGTGTCTGTAATTCACTGGTGCACAAATAATTTCTTAGTTACTCACTTCCCTTTGAGAATACTGTTAACAAGCTGCTTCTGCTTACTTGATCCCTGACCTTATAGCAGCGTTGGGCTTCTTGCTTTCCTTTCTCCTTGCCTGTATAATGGTTCAGTTGCTTACAAGGTTAAAAAGGCAGGTGGGGAAGGATACAAATTTGATTACCTATTACAGAGGACGCCAGCAAACTAACAAGGAGTACCAAGAGAAGGTGCTGTCTCAGCCCAGGAAGGCTAATAATTGATCTGGCTATTAGGGAAGCATTTGGATTTCCCTGACTTAAAAGCTGCATGTGGTCAGATGCTTGCACAAGGGCTTTATTGTCTCCAAGTGATTGGCCAGGAATTTAACCTTAAACAGATATTTTGCTACCGCATTTTTTTTCATTGTCCTAAAGATTAAAAAAGATTGTATAAAGATATTCCTGTGAATGATATAGCTATACAAACTAGATAGCTAGACACCAAACAAACAAGTGCCTGTCTGTATTGCTTTGGAAAACAGACCTTCTGATTACCTCTGGCTCCTACTTATACGTCAGTGAACACACAGTTATGCACCATTAAAATTTTAATGGTTACTCTGAAATCTAGTGTACATAATGCGAGATAGTGGTCAGCTATACGCATGCCTCCTATTAAATAGCCAAAGAGATAATTTATATCAGGATCTGCTCTGGTACCTCAAGCTTCATATTTATTCTGGAAACGGGTAGGCTGGGTAGGTTTTGACCTCACTCATGTATTGTCATTAATACTCTTCAGTGTGTGCTTCAGAAGTGCTGGGGGTAGGTGGAAGCACTGTGGATGTGTGTCTATATTTACATACGTAATTATTTTTGAATATTTTAGTAAATGGGGACTCCACGGGCACAAAAGTACATGAAGTGTCTCCACAGCAGTCCCTTTTTGCAGTAACTGTCAGTGAAAAGACATAGACTAAAAAGAGGTGCATTCGAAGGGACAAACTTAGATTGCACCTCTTCATGAAGACTGAAGTGTCATCTTCAGCATCAATATTAAGTAATTATTGCTGTCAATTAGATGCCTAGAAAGGAATTATAGCATCAAATCTCAGTGGTCACCTCTTGGCAGGACATCAATTAAAAAAAAGTTTTAGGTGCCCTTTTCACCTTCCATCCTGCTTAATACTTTTGTGTTTACATGCTCACCTGCCTTCAAAGGATCATTTCTGCAAGAGCAAAAACATTTTTAAGAGGTACTGAGCAATTATCAATACAAAGACTTTCATGGTTTATTGCAGAATCAAGATCCTTGATAGGAAACAGAGATTAAAACTATCAGCTTTAAGTACTAGAGGCATTGTGCTTACCCCAGCATGGAGTCATGCACAGCAGCCTGTTTTTCCTGGAACCATAAAAGGAAAAAAACTTGCAGAGTTAACTGAAAGGTCTCTCTGTGCTCCAGCAAGCCCTGCAGCCACACAGTTGTCCCATTAGCTGTTTGCTGATACAGATTCCACAAGAGTCATGTAAGAGGACTAAGAAATCATTTTTTATATAGAAGAAAACCTTTTGATTTCAGTTTTCTGGTTATTCCAGAAGGCAACTCAGTGGAGACGGAAGCAGTTTGGGAAAAACAGATGAGTCTGTGTCATTAAGATGAGCTGGGTGAAATATCAGATAAGATCAGACAACACAGATCTAACTCAGATCTAATTTCAAATTCGGATTCCGTGAAGTCTTCAGCTCAGGCTGCTAACTCGAGGTTCACTTTCAACACTCTCTGCCCCCAGTTGAAAAATATAAAGCTAGTAATTAATACAAGACTGCCCCTATTTCTTCCTGTCCTTCTATTCAGAAAAAAAAATGTTTTTTTGTGGGATTTCTGGCTCATGGGAGAGCTGCCTCTGAGGAGAGAATAATGATCGTATAGGGATGTTTTCTTCTCCCATAACCATGCTTTTAGGCAATATTTGCCAGTATGTAGGAGGTAAAGCTGCTGCAGTTTTGTTTCATTTACCGTTTATTAATCAGTGTCTCTTTTTCGTGTCCCTTCCAATTACTTCTACTCCCAAACTTATAATTCAACCAGCTAAGTCATTTTTGCCAACTTAGGATCAGCACAAAAAAGCAGCAGGTTGAAGAGAATTCTTTTCTAATTCTAACATGACATCCCAGGTGATTTTAAGTTCTGATTTCCAGATGCTATACATCAGCAAACCCCAGCCAACAGATCTAATGAGTCTTCATCAGAATTGCCTTTTAGAATGTCTAGATTTAACAGTAATAAAGAGACACCTTCAGGTTAAGTGTGACTCTAGTGCTTTTGGAAAAGATAAAAAGGGGAAAAAATATGCAGATAAAACACTTTTAAAAAATTATTTAAAGCCTTCTTAGCTAATACATTGCTGTATAAGGCTGCAAAATAAATGCAATGCTGAAATAACTACTATTTTAAAAGAGAAAGCAATGTAAGGTGCATACAAACAAATATGTCACAGTAAGAAAGTATGTAAATTATCTTTTTTAAAAAAAAATCTAGTTATTATTCTAACACAAATATTTATTATTGGAGATCAGGACTGCAGAAAGGCTCAAAGGCTTTTTGCTTGTTTGAATTTCTAGAAAGAACAGCTCATTTTATATGAAGTATTGCTGCCCAAGAGTTAGAAAAATGCTTTTCCAAAAAATACATAAAACTCCCATTAAATTTAAAGAAAAAAAATGTTAATGGAGGGTAAATTTTTGGTAACTAAATATATTGAATTTTACTAATAGCCTTATTTTTATTCTACCCTCCAAAAAAAACGTGCTACATCATAATCTATTCAGACACTAAACACTAGCCTGATCACCACCCTGATTTTCTGCTTTTACAATGATTTCCCTTAAAACAGGTTCTCAAAGAGATGTCCATGAGATCTGTTTGGTAAATAATTTCAACAATGAACTAGAGACACAAACATAAGTCACTTTTTAATAATTTCTGACAAAAAAAAGAAATCTCTCGTGATTTCTGGTGCTTTATAAACTGTGCTTGTTAAATTTTGTAGTCGTTCATTAAATTTCAGCTGTCGTAGGGTTTTTCATGAATGAGAAAGTAAGGACCCACTTGCACAGCTGTTCATAGTTTGAAAAAGCCATGACTTGATTTTAGGGTGACTAAGATAAAGAAATGTACCTCTTAAAGCCCATGGCTAAACGAGAGACTCCCTGGTTATTCTACCATTTGCTGAGCAAGACCCCAAGCAGCTTATCTTGGTTGGGCCTGAATTGAGTACAGAGCTGGCCAACATGCTCTCTAGACATCCCTTCTAACCCAGCTTTCATTGTGTTTTGTTTTTTTTTTTTTTTTCCTTTTTTTTTTTCCTGGGGGAAAAAATTAAAAAAAATTGAATGTAGCTGCATTCCTCTGGGACCACTCAAACCCCTTCATTACTATAGGCCCCATGTCATTGTATCCTGCAAGCCACTACAAAGGTTAAGATATGTGCGGGTACGTGTACTTTAGGACTCTCATTTGGGATTTTCCCAGAGAAAGATCAAATCTTACAACAGGATTTGATGTTCCTCTTGGAATTCATTTGCTTTGATAAATTGTTTGAAGGTCAAAGGCAATTTAAACATTGCATGGACTCAAGCAGATTGAAATAACATGTTATGCAGGGTGATTCAAGAGCATAATGAAAATTCAGATAAATACAAAATATGTAAATATTGTTTTTATCTGACTTTTTGTCATACTCTTCAATACATATGCTCTGAATATCTGAATATGGTCTGGAAGGTTAAAGCTATATATAAATATATAACGTGTGCATGTGCATATCCCTCAGAGTCAGAACACATCTTTACTAGGATTAATCAGATATTTCAGATATTTTATAACAGTGTGTTATTAGTTCAACCTATAATACTTTGCTGTAAATAGTTTCCTCTTCACATTGCACATCCATCTGTATGCAATATCCATAGCAGCCTAGGACAAAACTATATAAAGTTATATTCTAAGTTGTGGGGTCAAATCAACAACAAGATGAAGAAAACCAAAGTTCTAACTCTATCAAAGGTTCTAAAACTGCTCCTAGTAAGTCCCTAAATTATTTTAGAAGTTGTAGACAAATTGAGTAACATATGGAGTCAGTGCCATCCTATCAATGACAGAGACTAGAATTAATTGGCTAAAACATTATCAGGAGAAAGACTTAAAAATATTGTTATCTAAAATCCATTTCAGCTTTTTGAATGACCACTCTTTTGAGAATTCTTGACTATAACTCTCCATTTAACCATACAGATGGTTTTACTCTCAGGAGCAAGCACTCAAATAGAAGTTGAATATAATTCTGTATCAGCTCTCTTAACAAAAAACCAGATTGTTTACAAGGAATACTAAATTTCTTAAGAATAAATTATGCTAAATATTTTTGCATTAATTCATGTGCTCATCATTCAACACTTTTAATAATTAAGCCACTTCTGTAGTCATTTGAACATGGACTTGAGAGTCTAACTTCAGGCATTTGCTTTGGGGAAAAAAAATGAGGGAAAAAAAAAGAAAGAAAAAAGAAAGTTTATTCAGGAAGCCACGGGAAAATAGGACAATCTGGTGAGACTCCAGGATTCGCAAAGGACTTTGCCATGGTAGCTTTTAATTCAGCAGTCTCTAGCAATTAGATTTGAAACCAGATTCTAATTATACTTAGTATTCCAAGTTGATTTCTGCAGGAACAGGCAAGAAATTGTGAAGTCCTTTACTACTGAAGAGAAAGCATCATGTTTCCTATTTGCTACCATTTTCTTTTTATTCATAACACTAGAAGAAAGAAAATACTATTAGCTCCATCTAAAAGACCTTTAACAATAATATCTATTATTAAAGACATGGGTGATTTAAGATACAGAAAGAAGTAAGCCTGAATCTGTGCCTAGAACACGAGTCACATGAAGAAAAAAAACAGGGATATTTTAAGGACCAAGCGAAATAATACAGCTCTAGATTACAGTCACCCTATATTTTATAAGCATTTACATCCTGAGATTTGTATTCCAGTTCATATTATTTACAGTTAAAAATTATTTTAAGGACTAGTCTACAAAAAATAAACTCTAGAGACTTCATTGTGTTGACTGCTTGACCTACCATAAGGAAAATTTTTCTTTCCTAACAACTTTTAGACACTGAGAAGCATGACTACAACAGAGTCATTAGAGACACATGATCCATATTCTTTCTGGAAGTACAGCAAATACCATCACTTTTTTTTTTTTTTTCTTTAAATGTGCAGCAACTCAAAATAACTTCCTTGAACATAGTATGATGAAAATACTAAGGCAAATCAATACTTTTCCTTGCTTTTTTAGCAAATACCAGGAAAAAAAAAGCTAATATTTTCAGTCTCCTATCTCAAGCCAGAATGAACAACACAAAAACTGGTAGCCTTCTCATCTATTCAGCCCTCAATGTTTAGTTTCAGCAATGGCAAGGCAATATTAACTAGAATGTGCAGCATTATGTCCTATAAAATCAACCCTTGTACAGACAAAAATGCAAGTTCCATTTTTTCTGCCCTAGTTCTGCATAAATCCAGAAAAGCAGGCAGTTAGGAAGGAATGTGAAGATTTTGAGGTTCACTTCATACCAAATAAAAGTCCAAATAGCTTATGTAAGTGGTGACAGCCTAAGAAAAGTACCAACAGACTTTTGGTGCGCTCAAATATTGTCTAAGTTACCAAGTTTTGGTTCTGTTTCTTAACCAAAACACTCTTCTCATTTGTCTTATCTATACATCTCCTTTGACATATAATTTTTTCTTAAAGGCAGTACTGGAAACTAAGAATTTTTTGTCTGTCAAGAGATTCATCATTCTATTATGTCTTTTCTATTTGAATGGAAAAATCAAAATGTTCTTCTATTGTGAACCCTTGTGTATGCCTTTTAAATAGCACAGCCTTTCTACATTTTTCAGAAGAAGAAAATCTTTATTTTAATAATTTAGATGCTATAGAAGATCTGCCCCTGTGGTGCCAGGTGGGCTGGGAGAGAGTGTGTTAGTGCAAATGCATTTTGCATTAACATGTCATCAAAGAGTTCAAGAGAGGAAAGAAGCAATTTATTTTAAGTGTCCATGAACACCTATGGAGAAACATATGACATCTCTGAATACCAAATGAAGTCATTATGATCAGTGATACTCTAATGAATACCAAATGAATCTGTAATGAGAGGACCCTAAGCATTATTTTGATCAATTATGTCACAATATTGTGGGAGCATATCAACTGTGTTTGTAGGCTGTAAGTTCTACTCTGACTTTTAATTATATAATTAATTCATCATTTTTCTCTACTGTAAGAGGAGTGCAGAAATCACTATATATTTGATAACTGTTTATGAAAGAATACAAGAATCTCTTCAATTTTAGCAATCTCTCGCTACAGGAAGAAAAGAAGAATACAATTTTTGCGTCTGAAGATGCCAGAATATTTTCTACAGGACAAAAACATTAGCATTGACAAGAAAAGTTTGTCGCGGTAGAGCGTGTAATATCTATGAAATAATAAGTGAACTAATAGTACATATTTATGTCATCAGGAATACTCAGAGTCAGTCCCTGGCTGAAAATGAAAAGGGGAAACCGTAACAGAATCACAGAATGGTTGAAGTTGAAAGGGACTTTTGGAGGTTATCTAAGACCTGAGCCTTCCTTAAGTCATATGAGTACTGTTTATGTTCTTGTTATCTCCGCTACAAAATTCCTTAATAGTATCGAGTGGGAACATCTTTGCTTATGAGAAAGCCAAGAGTCTAAACTCAGATTCACAAATACAGTTTTCCTTAAGCATTGAGGTAAAGAAATTACACTTTGTTGCAAAGATCTTTCCAAAAGGGCTTTCATCTGCAAGTCGAATCTTTCATCACCAAGAGCAGATTTAGCTTATGCTCTGCTGTTCATTTTGAATTTTATCATCAAGTATTTGACAGCTCGCTTCTCTGATAAGTTTGCCAAACTTTGTCACAAAATATATGTTCCCTTGAAACAAGTTTTATGGCAAAGATATCAGCCACTCATTACAATTCTAGCTGTACAATAAAACAAACTCAGCTTGACTAGTTACAAATTTAAAAGGAAAGAAATGTTTTCTGCACTAGTGCTCCACAATTTAGAAGCAAAAAATAAAGCAATCATCACCATCAAACATTACCTGACTGATGATACAGGCAAGATGTATATCAAGAGGAACTATGTGTTCAAGAATGTTTTTATACAGATTCTAATAATACTGAAGCATTTTCTTTCTTAGAACCTCTCAGACCCTCCCTAATCATCTCCTTTTTTATTCTTTATCCACTTATCTCTCTTCTTTTCAGTTCTAATTCTGCTTTATATTAGTGTCTGATCAAAACTTCTTCATTAAAATTCTTCTGAAATCTTCCTATATACCAGGTCACCTTAAATATCTTTTATCTTGTTCTTAAAAGAGGACAAGGATTTGGGGGTAAATAAATGCATAATTTGATAAAATAACATATTTGAAGGTGTGCATTTAAATTTGGGACAGAGAATAAGACCCACCTCTGAATCTCACTGTTTATTTTGCCTTAACCTTTCCTTTTCCTTTATGGGCTGATTCTCTAAATCTATATGCAGTGCAGTAGTATATAAACACCACTGAAGTCATTCAATAAGTCATCAGAATCAGTCTCTGCAATTGCAAGTCCTTTCAGCTATGAACTAAATTTGTTCTCCATAAAACAGACACACATTTCAACCACACTATTTGAGTAAACCTTTTGAAGATATTGTCTTAGTTGTTATGCAATATTTTCTTGGCAATGTTGTCTTTCCCTAGACTTTCATTTTGCCTGCACTTTTCCAGATTGAGAAAAGAAATTAACTATGCTTTCACTGTGCATTTTTGTTTGGTTTGTTGTGATTTTTGAATTTTGAATTATTGTGATTTTTGAATTCTAGAGGAAGTCCATAAAGTTTTCAGAATTAAGAATTTTGAGAATACGAGATAAATGACAAAAAAAATATCTCAACAGGTATCACACTGTGTATTCTATATAGGAATATAGTGTGGTCAAGACTTGTTGCTTTTTGTAGCCCTACTGCTTATTTTCAGGAAACTCTTAAAACAGAGGTTTTCTCACAGCTGCATAATTCTTAGCCTTTTGAAGAAAGATAAGCATATGAAGAGGTAGCCTTTTGATGCATGTTCTTCAGGAGCTTCTAACACCACTCCCTTGCATTCATTTATGCTAAGATGCTGCTACTTAAAATGGATACTCAGGTTTTACAAGAGAAGACCACAAGCAGGTCATTAGGAAATTTGCTCTCAAAATAGAAGGAAGAAACAAACAAATAAACAAACAAACAAACATATAGCAGGGAGAGGCTGAGCTGGTGGATTCCTCTGTGCCCAGTAGCAATGTAGCATGCTTCTGTAGCAAGATGCTGATCAGCTGCTGATTTCCACCAGTTCCACTATCAGGCAGCCACCCTTTCTCCACTACATTTAGCTCCTGAAATGTGGGATAGACGAGTGGACAGTGAGGTGGATTAGGAATTGGCTGGAGGGCAGGGCTCAGAGGGTGGTTATGAGTGGTGCAGAGTCGAGTTGGAGGCCTCTGGTTAGCGGTGTCCCCCAGGGGTCAGTCCTTGGCCCGGTCCTGTTCAATTTATTCATCAGTGACCCTGATGAAGGGATGGAGTGCTCCCTCAGCAAGTTTGCTGATGATACCACACTGGGAGGAGGAACTGATAGCCCAGAGGGCTGCACTGCCATCCAGAGGGACCTGGACAGACTGGATAGCTGGGCAGTGAGAAACCTCATGAAATTCAACAAAGAAAAGTGCAAGGTCCTGCCCTGGTCACCAGTACAGGCTGGGGACTGACCTTCTGGAGAGCAGCTCAGCAGAGAGGGACCTGGGCGTCATGGTGGACGACAGGTTGCCCATGAGGCAGCAGTGCCCTCGTGGCCAAGAAGGCCAAGGGGATCCTGGGGTGCATTAGGA
>WBNA01000243.1:550636-565977 GCA_013398345.1 Nothocercus nigrocapillus | reverse complement strand
CAAAACTCACTTGGACGCAGTCCTGAGCCACATGCTGTAGGTGACCCTGCGTGTGCAGGGGGGGTTGGACTAGATGATCTCTAGAGGTCCCTTCCAACCTTAAGCATTCTATGATTCTATGATTCTACATGCAGTCATTCCCTTCCCATCTACAAGCTCTGCAGTGCATGGGTCAGGGCATAAGCAGTCAAATCACATTCCTTTCCTCTCCCCAAGACACATTCTGCTATGATGAGCTGAAAGCACCTGCTTGCCACTCAAAAAGGCTGTAGCATAGTCGCATTAGCAATTCCCTCCTTTAGTTTACTCAATCACTATATTCAGCAGGTGCATCAAGGAATCACTCCCCCTCTGGGCCAGTGCAAGGAATAGATTAATTATGCTAATCATCCACTCTAGGCAGAAAATGCACAAAACATCCACCCCTTCTATTCCTCCAGCCAATTCTTCTCCATTTACAATTCTTACCTTTGGGCCTTCCCAGTGTGCCTGCCTTTGCACAAGTTTGGGATTTGGGGACAGCATCCAAGCCTTTTCCCTAGTCATTCACTGCTGTCAGCCCACGTTAGGAAGCTTTGCTTTTTTTCCTGACTATTACTGATCTTTGTAGTCTTGCTGCCTTTTCAGCATTAACTCTATAAATGCTCCTAATAGTTGCATTCATTTCTTTTCAAACTAGTCCCCATACACCTTTGTTTTCTCAGATCTACTACAGTGTCAAAGTTCAAGATTTTTATACCTTTCTTTTTTGTTTATTAGGTAGCCTTTCATTCCCCTTTAGTAGCCTATAAACAAACTTGTCTTTTGCTATGAAGCTCCTGGTTAGCTCCATCTTTTTTTTGAAAATAATCTGGTATCATAATTCACAGATATCCAATAGCAAGTAAAACAGTACTATGCACAATTCCTTTCTGAAGATTCAGAATTTCTTAACTCTGGAAGTTCAGATATCAGGAAAAATATGAATTGTGGGTAAGGACTAATTCTACTTTTTTTATATATAGATATATACATTTATATATTTATATATATTATCATATATATACCAAATATATTTACCATGTGATGTTAGTTTGTTTGCATTTTCAATATAGTTACACAGTGGAAGATTTTTTTCTGAGATGTCATTCCTTGGTGCAAAATTTGATGCTGGAGTTTCACTTTGTCTCAAAAATAGTGATGTTGATGTTTCTACCATTCAGTGTTGGAAAACCATCTATATAAATTAAACAAATTTAAGCTGATACACCAGGATGTGCACAAATGTCCTAACTGTGATAATTCAAAGACCAATATTGTTGAATATTTGCATAATGACTCTTTTAGCCAAAACATTCAACTATTTCTCAATTCTATTTGTTTTTTTTTCTAGTCGTCAGAAATCTCGCTTGCTACCTATGCAATGAAAAATGTATTCCTATGTCTTTCTTTAAGTGTTAGGTGTGCTCAGTGTAAATGTTCTCTGGATATTGAAGTGGAGAGAGTGTAAGTGTAATAACTTGAATTTAATCACTAACACTAAACCTACTTTTCAGATGTTATCATTCATTTCCATGTTTTACTCAAAAAAGCCTCCTTTTTCAGATATAAATGAGACAGACTGTGGAATGCCAGTCCATCACACCACAGAACCACAAAATCTAGACATCTTGCCAGCAGAATTTATGTCTTGTTTGCCAGGGCATTGTCCAGAATTAATGTTTGAAAATGCATAACATTAAACAGGATTCAAAATTAAAATACACAATGTATGTGCTTGTATCTTAAACTGAACATACCTCATTCTTTTAAGGTTGGGGTATGAATAATTTCTGCCAATATATAGCACAAGGTATCATTGCAATTACATTACAATTAAGGTATGGTCCTTTTGTTGGTGTTTGTTAGGATGCTCTATTGGCAGATTTTGAATCACGTGACCTTTGCTAACCCTCATACCCTGCTAAGCCAGGGACAAAGTGAAAAATCAAGGTCATTTTTCAGCCTGTGTTAACTAGAATGTCAATTACTCTTTTGCTCTGCTTCAAAGCAGTCACAGAGAGTTAGTGCACAGGCTCAGATGTGAGCACATGGAGAGGGACAGCCTCAAGATATATTCAGTCTGCTGATGTCAATGTGTGCCTTTCAAACTCTGTTGGCAGTCAATATGTAATTCCAGGTTTGGTTCATTTCTCAAGATTTCAACAGTTGACTCAAAAACACTCAGTTGTCTTTTTTTTTTTTTTTTTTGATTTTTTTCCAATGTCTGGGTAGTGTTTTCTAAAATTTTTTTTTTTTTTTTTTTTTTTTTCCCTCCCTGCTAAGTAGGTATTTTCAAGGGTACTATACAGACATCAACTACACCAGACAATTTTCACTTAAGTGTTGGATCCAATTCACTGAAAAATCATGGATAAAGCAACTGAATCAGAATTTCTATTTCAAAGTAAGTCTGGCTATAATGTCATTCTGTGAAGGGTCTATAACCAGAATTACATGAACGCACTGCAAAGTGAAGTCAATACAGGAAACAGGGATTTTAGGAACCCAGACCAAAACAGGTGACACCTTGGTACATTACAATGCCCTAGCATGCGTGCCTTCAGAGAGAAGAGCACTGCAGGAACTGCCCAGAGGCAAATGAACCTTTTCTGGGACCCATTTTGTTGATGATATCAACAACAGTGAGGTTACTTTGTCTGATTCTGTGGCTTGTGCAAGATGGACAGCTTGATGGCATTATATGTTCCCTAGCAAGACAAATTTAACACACAAACTGGGGCTCATGACTCACTCTTCTAGTTGGTAATTACCATATTCATTTATTGTGATTCACACTGAGGAGTTTTTTGTTTGTTTTTTTGATTGTTTGTTTTTTAGCAATTTATTGTCTGATCCTATCTCTGTTACTCATAATCCCAAGAAGTCTTTGACTTGCTGGACAGCTGAAGCCACACTAGTCTTTACAGGCCATTCATCAGAGCCAAAAATAAAAGATTTTTACATGTCCTACATGTCCTCCCATGTTTTACATATCTTGATCCAAAATATAGTATACAACATAAATCCCCCAAGACTAAGTACAAAGTTCATTATATAGGGCTTAATAATCTTGTATTGCTTTGTGAACTTAGGCAAGCTAATGAAAACCTCTTTAGTCCTGGCCATGGGAGGTAAAGTCACATACTTGTTAGGAATGACAGTTACTTTGACCAGGAACTCAAGGCTTAGTGCTGGAGTTATATGAAATGTGTGACTTGAGGCATAGCACAGAAAGACATAAGTCTGCTGTGGGTCACTTCCACTTGCATCTGGTCACCAAGAATGGATTATTATAACTATTTTTACATCTATATGTATTAAGGTAATCAGTTAACAGCCTTCAAGGGGCTATTTTCTCTGTCTAAATATCCACATCATTCTGAAGGAGCAAAGAGTTGCTAAATTAGAATATTTCAAGTGTCTCCTAGGAAATTTAAATGATATTTGTTAAGCAGACACAATGACCCCATTTTCCTTCATCCCTTCTGTGTTCACTGGCCTCAATAAACAGTACATGGCCATTTGCAGAGTCCAAGTGGCTCCGAGTGAACTTTGGAGTGATGTTCAGACCTTTGGTCCAAGTATATCTTCCACTTCCAACTCATTGCTTTGTTAGGATGAAACCTGGATTTCATATAGTCTAGCTCTCCCTCCTAGCCTTGATCTTTCCTGGGAAAGAAAACATAGCAGATGACCTAGAAGGAAGTTATTCTGCTTTATGGTCAGAGTCCAGCCTAGACAATCAGAAAAACAAGTCTTTGAGATGTACCAAGAAGCATATCTGCAGAGTGTGTGCTCTGTCATGAAGATGAGCTCTGGTGAAGCACAGTTCATTTAAAGTGAGGTTGTGGCTACTGATTCTGGCTAAAGCCTAAAACCTATTGAACCCGCTTACAGAAGAATATGTCTGAACACAGGTTTTAAAGTCATATGTTTAGATTTGTAAAGTTAACTTTGAAGTCTTACTACTCCACTTTTTTTGACATTGCCAAGGTGAGGAGAGGAAGACATATTCACTCATGCCCTTTAGAGGGAACACTCAGCTAGTTCTCACACACACAAAAAAATGCTGCCTCTTTTCAAATGGCCTTTCTCTGCACATATCAATATTCTGCCTGCTTACACTGTAAGTAATTCCCCATCACACTGTATAAAATTCAAATGTAACATGTTCATATATGTTAATATTTTGGTAAAATGTCATTTGAATTGTGAAGACACTATCTAAAATTTTGTGAAAAAGAGCTAGTATTCTATAAGCCTTTTGTATAAAATTGTCATAAAATCATCTTTAAATACATTATTTAATATTAATAACTTGCTACCAATGAGCAATTCAGATGAAGTGATCAAGGAATAAAGACGACATGTGAAAAAGGCTAAGGCAGAATTGGAATTTAAGTGGGATTAATTATTTTACGTAAAGCAATTACTAGTTAAAAAAGACATACATGCACACAACAAGTATTTGAATGGCAATCCAGTTTTACCCACTCAAAGTCAAGTTTACTTTTGCTGTTACTATGTGGTCTAACATCTATTTAATTATTTACTATGTGCTGGAACTAATTAAGCAAAATATGCAAGGGTACATTCCTCCCTGCCTCTTTCCCCTAACCCCTCACAAAAGTATCCTGAGCGTAAATCTTCAGTGAGGTCATCTTCAACTACAATCATCTAGAAAAGAAAGAAAGAAAAAAAGTAAACATACTAGACAGAGACATTAAGTTTTTGAAGCAAATAAAGAACTCCAGATAGTAACACTGTAAAAGAAAATGGTGAGCTGCTCACTTCTTGAAACAAAAGAGGCAAGAGTCTCTTTTCAAAGCAGTTTTTCTTATATGGATGTTGCATGGCTGGGCATTCTCCAGGATCAAAGGGCCTGGTCCCCCTGGAGGCACGCACATCAGCAGCACTCCCGCTCTCTTCACCCCTCTGCAGAGGCCACCTGCACTTCCTAGACTGACTTTTTGATTATTTTTTGGATTATTTTGAAGCTGATTTTGGGTCACCTTGCTTCCCACAGGAAAACAAAGAGGAGGTGTAAGAGTTTTCAGACTGCAATCTAGGAGACTCAGTGACCCAGAGAAACGCATTTCAATATATAGTATCATAATTGCCTTTCTGGGTTTTGTCCTGAAACTTTTTGTTTTATAGATATCTGGCATTAGCTGTGGGCAAACTTGTAAATGAATTCCCAATTTCCTGTAGTTTTTCTCCTTTTTCCTTTTGTGTTTTTACCCTTTTTCCAATATTTCCTGATCACTAGGAGGATCTGACAGCAGAGGACTCTATACATTTCCTGTCCTCTCTGTAACTTGGAATAGGCCTTAAACATTGAGATGTATCACTGGACATCTTGAAAATTTCCATCATGCATTTGGCCCATCAGCAAGCTTGCAATGTGTCCCAAGACTAATTTTTAAAGCATCTCTTAACACCATAATTTTTATTCCTCAATTTAAATAGTAAATAATAATTATAATGTTGCCAGGAAATTGCGGCTCCCTTAAGTCTAAAAGGAAGCTGGTAGTCAAAATCTGTTTTCTAATTCAGTGCATTTCATTTGTGATTATTGCATGCAATTATTTTTTTAACAATTTCTTACCAAATCCCATAAGGTAATGATTAAAACTTGAAAGCTTTAAAAGAGAAAATAACTGCTAAAGGAAAATATAGAACAGTTTAGCCAAGTGCTTTGGGCTCTGACTGGGCTCATTCTCCCCCTCCCTGTCTTCCCTTGAGTCTTCCTTCTCTAAGCTTGTTCTTCCTGCAGACCCAAACTATTCCTGTCAGACTGTCTTAAAAAGAAAAGCCTTATCCAAGACAAGGGGGTGTCCTAGTTCAAAAGCATGAATTTCATCTGCATGAATATTGCACAGAGTTCTTACACTTGTAGTTACAATGTCATAAAAAATGGTAAAATTTTCTATGTCATTACTAAAATACAAGACTAAAACTCCCGTTGGCTTCTATGTGTGTAGGTCTTTATCTAGAAGGCCTAATTTTACATGCTTTCATAATAGTATAGCTCCACTAAATTTTGTTATATTCTGCACATGTGAGAAACTATTCTAATGCATAAGTGTTTACAAGATGGGGGTCCTGAATTCTAAGAGCTGAAGTTCAAAGAAAATGTAATTAACAAAGAACCCATTCCCATGAGCTGCATGGCAGTTCCTACAAAGTACTGGGTATCCTCAGCTCTCGTTAACTTCAACAGAAGTTGAAGGCAAACAACATGGAGTTAGATCGGGTCTCTAAATTCCAAAATATACTTTTTGTTTGTTTGTTTTTTGACAGCAACAAAAAGGAGGTCTGATACAATCTTTTCAGCTCGGGACTTCTGTGAAGCCCTGTTCTGTTTTTCTCTATTTACAAATAACGGCCTCATTAATTTCAAAGATCTATTGAAATACAATTATTTAATAATGATACACAGTGTGTAAGATTTATTTTAAAATTATTTTTCCGTGACTGATATAAAATGGATCCCAAATATATTATTACAAAGCTCATAACTTTCATATCCTAACCCCTACCCATAGTTTTCATACATCTGAGTGAAGGGGAAATACTGTAAATATACGTACCTATGAGGATATGTGTGTGTATGTTTGTATGTGTGTTTGTATTTACATATATAGAGATATAGCTTTTGCCTTTATCTAAAATAAATGTACATATGTTTATTTATATGCATAACAGTCCTCCTATTACTAAGGAATATACACTTACCTGTTAGCAGTAGTTTCATGTATCTAATATTTAGCAATTTCTTAATTTCTTCATAGTATGAGGACTGGGCAAAAATGGTTACCTAGGCTAGATTCAGATTCTCAAAGATCTATTACTTCAGTTTCAGGACCCACCCCCAAATTGTAGTGGGTCTGTTTTCTATAACTAATTTGCATGCAAACAAAATCCTATGGGAACAGCTGAACTCAGAAAAATTCAGTTCCAAATTGCAGAAATTAGCCTTATTATCATTATTATTGCTGTCATTTACACACCCATCAGTGTATAATCTGGAAATACTTTAAATGGTTGAAAATGTGAGAAAATTGCATTAACCAAATAGGATAATCAAATACTAACTGTCCCAATCCCCATGCGCTTGCCCAAACATACTCATGCACATACACACACACACATACACTGTGACTTTGATAGCAGGAAAATGGAACAGGAAGAGAAATTGTTGTTACTGGAGATCTAGGGACAAGAGATGTACTTGTTGCCATTAGTTTAAAAGTTACCAGATTCAATCTTAAATAGCATCTAATAGCAGATTATTCCAAAGTTCACAGACTCAGTAAAGATACAGTGCTTCTTTTGTCAGTGCACAGAAGGAAAAAACATAAGCACTTCTGAGGGATGGAAATGGCGTGTGGATGGTACAACCCAAACAAAGCATGGGTCTTGATCATGCTTGATAAACTGTATCAAAAATCATGAATTACCCCACAGGGAACGGAAAGATTTTGTAAATGCTGAGATTCTGTAACTGCTTAATCTGGATTGCAGGACAAATCTTTTGATTTCTAGACAAAGTTTCCCCAAACCATCTTGGTGTAGCTCTGCAGTAGGAAAATTTCAGATATATCTTCCTGATAAATATCTATGCAAAGGGTGATAGGATTTTTATGATCTCTTGGCCATCATGTATTCCAATATGAAGTTATCTGAATGCTTACACAGTCTGGGTACCTATACGTAATAATACGTAATACGTAATAATATAATATACTAAGTTCATATCCCCTTATATGTCTTCTGTCAATCTCATATTCATTATATTCATTATATTCATTCATTATATTAATTATATACTCATTATAGACCTTGGAACCAACTTCTTCTAAATTATTTTCTTGATAGAGCAAGCTCAGAGATTACATGTGAGACAAGGCAGAGGGGAGAGGTGCTTTACCAGTAGCGTGCTCTAAATTGCATTCAGCTTGAAGGTAGCTTTACTCAAACTTTAAGCACAGCACAGAGTAGAACAGAACCCTCTCAGAAAGGTTGAATGGGAAAATAAATTGTGCAGTTGCCCAATGGCAATGGTGCTTGTCTAAAAAGTAATCAGAAACAATCCGGGTCTTCCATTTTTTTCCTAACTCTCTGTCATTTTTCAGTAAATTTTAATGATATCCTTTCTGGGCCATGCTCTGCTGTGTACCAAAACAATATTTTTAATCTTAATAAAATCAGAAATGAATATGAATATGCAGATGAAGAAGACGGGAAAAGTCATAGAATCATAGAATCACAGAATCATTAAGGTTGGAAGAGACCTCTAGAGATCATCTAGTCCAACCGCCCTGCACACACGGGTTCACCTAGAGCACGTGACACAGGACTGTGTCCAAGCGGGTTTGGAAGATTTCCAGAGAAGGAGACTCCACAACCTTTCGCGGCAACCTGCTCCAGTGCTCTGCCACCCTCACTGTTAAGAAATTTTTCCTTATGTTCCTGTGGAACTCTTGATGCTTCATCAGATTATGAACCATTGCTCTGGGTTATTGACTTGACCTTCCCCACCATACGATACTCCCTTGCACACTAGACCTATGTGACGCCCGTTTCTGGACACGGGCAGCAGCTAGGAAACGTATGTGTAGATTGCTTGCCTCACCTCTAAGTGGTGTGAAATTTTATATTCACTGTAAAATAAAAAGTGCTTGTGGATTTGCTAGTTTTATCTGACTAGAAGAGGTTACAACTGCAGTGAAAACAGTGTTATTTAGGTACCTTTAGAATAGTTAGGTGCATTTAGGTACCTTTAGACTTTATTTGTAGGTTTTACGTACCCACACTGCCCTTGCTGACACAATCTGAAGATATATCTTCATCCTATCGGTTGAAGCAAGAGCCTAGTGGGGAGTCCATATGCTTGTTCATTCAAATTTGCTCAGTGATGTGACAATGATATCTATATGTATATCTAAGTCCCTCCCTGTTTTCTTAAGCTGTGAAATAGCTAAGTTCAGGAAGTCTACAGAATTTGAGCTCTGCATTTGTTTTTAAAATCAAATGGCACAGTCCCTAAATGTAGACTGAAAGTAGCTCTCTCTGACTGTCAAATTTTTTAACTCTTTTTTCTTAATTTTTAATAAAGTCTAAAGTCAGATATTTATAAGAAAATTTCAGCGTACAGAGTAAGTAATCTTCTGTGTTTGAAATTATTCTTGCACAACATGTAGCATTTTATTTTAATTGATGGTTGAAATTTATGAACCTGGCAATTAAAACAGGGCAGCCTGGAGCCTCTTTCTGGATCCAGAGATTTGAAAACTGAATCACATTGAAAAATTCCCACTCTATTCTGCATGTTTTGAGCAGAATCACAGAATCACAGACTGGTCGAGGTTGGAAGGGATCTCTAGAGATCATCTAGTCCAACTCTGCTCCAGCAGGGACAACTAGAGCACGTGGCACAGGGTGGCATCCAGGTGGGTTTGGAAGATCTCCAGAGAAGGAGATTCCACAACCTGTCTGGGCAGCCTGTTCCAGGGCTCTGTCACCCTCACAGGAAAGAAGTTCTTCTTCACATGAAGGTGAAACTTCTGTGTTTTAATTTATACACACCACCCCTTGTCCTGTCTAGACAGGAAGTTATTTATTTTGGGCACAGTTTTGGTAAACATTGTTGTAATGAAATTTCCTAGTCGCCTTGTGTATTTCCCACCCATGACTAAGGGTGGCTAAGTTTATTGCTTAGGAATTTCTTTGCTGGCCCAGAGGTGTTTGTGCTAGCAGGGAACACTTGAGGAACAAGACACGCTTCTCCTTTCTCTTGCAGCAACATCTCTGGAGGCCTGTGTGTTACAATACCTTCCTGTAGATGTGAAAGAGGTGGCAAAGTGCTCCTTCAGGTTTGCAGCCAGAGACCCTGGTGGACATAATTTGGACTACAATAGGTACCTGCAGTCTTCTGTTACCATTACAATTCATTTGTCTTCTTTTTTCTTCCATACTTTGTATTGTAGTGAAAGGGCTTCAATTTCACTTGTCTTGCACAAGTGACCCTAAGAAACATCCTGGATATGAACTTAAATTTTCTGCACTTGAATTTGCATTTATGACAGTGATTCCAGCTCTGACAAAGTGTTAAATAAGATTGGTACAGATACGGTTAGTATTCAAGCCATAAATACTGGAATTGAATATATGCCTCAGGAATTGAATATATTCATCAGGAAAAAAACTTAACAAGTTTAAAAGCGGAAAGGGAAAGATGGGAGAGATTTCTGAGACACAGTTCTGTGCCATGAAGATTAAATAAAACTAAAGTGAGAATGCAACATTTCTTTAAAACTGGGGTCAGTATTAAAAGCTACTTTTAAAGCTCTTTCAGAACATTCTACTTTAAGAAATTTTCTATTTTAAGAGAAGAAAATTGTGCTGCAAGGCCTAGGCTCAATTAAAATGATTTTTTTTTTTTTTTTTTGGCTTTTCCGTGAAACTCTATTTAATCTCTGTGGCTGACCTGCATAGAGAAAGAGAGCGAAGCTACCTCTTAGCTTCAACATCTATTCCTGTAACACAATCACAGCAGTCAGTTTCTAACAGTTCTTCTGACAGAAAGACCTCTTACAGAATGACTATCATTTAATAGCTAAAATAGGAAAGACGAAAAAACCTATCCTCAGTTCAAACCCCATCATAGTAGCTCTGAGTGATCCCTATATGAGTGTACTCAGTACTGGAAAGAGGACCTTTAGAACAAAATAAGCATGAAAATGTTTTTATTACTCAAAAGAAGTTAGTATCAAAACAAAACAAAACAAAGCACACATTATAGTCCCCTTAAGATCCTGTTAAGACTGTTCTGTTCTGTCTGACATTACTACCAAAGCTTGTGTATAAATAATAATTTTCTGAACCAAATTTGGTCTTACTGGCATTTGAATTGAAGTGACTATTGCAATAATTCCAGGAAATCTGGAAGTAGACTGGCTATCAAAATTATGGTTTGTTTGGGTAAATTTGTGCTAGTTTAGACATGCTATAGTGAATAGCAATTCTGAATGTTGTCTATATGACCCAGGACTAAAGGAATCTTCTGGGCAATTCGGCTATGTCTCCTGCCATTGCAAACAGGCATGTCTTGTAAGCTTTTTCATTTTTCATCTAAAAGTTATTAAAGTCTTCAGTCCACACTGTTTTAAAGATGTCTGCTCTAAAATTCACTGGTGTGAATGCTTGGTAGCACGGTATGCTCCCATATTATTTTCCTCTCAGATGAGGAGACATCCACAATCCCTTGACCTTTGTTAATTGTTCCCATATTTACAGTGAAGTTGCTATCTTAGTAGTATCAGAATGACCATTCTTCACAATCCTTTGGGTGATCTGACGAGCTCCTTATGTTCTGTTATTAATTTTCATATTTTCACAGAGTACATTACCCAAATCATCCTAAAATCATATTTTCTTACCTTCTTAACAGCTATAGCATACTAAGGTTTCACAGTCCTCCTGCAGCTGACTACAGTTGTTGTCTTCAGCAGATGAGATCACAACTCAATGTATAAATATCAGTAGTTTTGTATCTACTATTATGCATTTTAATGTCATCTATCCAGTGTGCTCAAGACCCCAGGATAGTCTTAACTTTCCTATATGCTTGCCTTCTTCTGTTTGGACTGCACAATCACCAACTTTATTAGCACATATTCATTTCCTTTCTGCTAATGCTAAATTATTAATAAAAATAGTAAAATGATCTGACTGGTTTCATCCTTGAGCACCTTCACTAGGAAGTTTCTTTCAGCAGATATCTGCCCTTTCAACCTATCTGCCCTTTAGCTTGCTTAGGTAAATTCTTTGCTGTTTCTCTACTAAAGCTCAGCTTCTCAATTTCATCTACATCTTTCCCAGAGGTGCTATCCTTAACAATTCACCAAACTGAAGTAGCTTATATCTATTGTAATTCTATTTTCTATGAAAGAAGACAGTAAAGCAAAGCAACAGGTTAATATGGCACAATCAGAGACACAGTATGCATAAAAAATACCTTTCATTTCTTCCGTATATCTACAAGTTTTCAATCAATCAACTTTCTCTCAAAACTTGTGTAAAAGCCCTGCAGACCAGAGAGATTGGGTTAATGGCCTTATGTCTTTCTGGATTTTTCTTTCTCTTGTCTTAACCATGGGCACTAAATAGCCCTTCTCTGTGCATGCAGTAATATTCTAACAACTTAGCTTAATTAAAAAAAAATTGCTTTTGAATTGTCATTCAGAGTTCAGGGACATAAACTACCCTCTCTCCCACACCTTTTCAAAAACATTTTCAGTCATTTTCAAAACATAATCACTTCCACTTCAGGCAATTCTTTACTACAATTCTTAAATTTAAAGGAAGATTTAAATTCTCCACTTATACCTTTATGACGGCTCTTTTCTTTTGTCTAATATTTATTTCAGTAATTAGCAATCCAACCAGATCAAGATTCCTTTCCTACACCTTACACCTTTCTTTTTTTTTTTTTTTTTTTTTTTTTTTCCTTTCTTGGGAAACAAATTCCCATACTGAATATTTATATTTAACCTAACTTTAACTAAACTCTTTAACTTATTAGTTCTGTTGTTCTCACTGTTTCCTTTAATTTAGCCAAGCTCACACTTTTGAAATTCTTAATCCTAGTAATAGTTCTGTGTTTGCTTTGCCCCTGGATTTTAATTGAACTGAATAAACATTTTTGATTTCAATTTCAATAATGAAAAAGTAGACTTCTGATATGTACAAGGAATTCCTATATACAGTAGTCTACTGCATTTAGGAATGTTATGGATAATATATATAAATGCCTCAGGTATGCTTGAAATGTAGGAGAATTTAGACTGAATTCACACTGAGATTAAGGGTCTCAGAAACTCATGCATGTACTGTGTAGTCCATTTTTATCTGTGAAGAAAGTTCACATTTTAACATGTTAACTGCTAGCATAGATAATCTAGTAAGCAAAAGATCAAAAGGGATCTAAGACTCTAGGATACCATGCATTCAAGCTTCCTGTTTAGTGATCTATATACATAATTGGAGGGATCTGATTTGCTGCCATACCATCTATCACTTCCTTCCAAAAATTTATTTAAAATTTACAGTCATCCAAAAGTGCAACAAAGTCCATCTCACAAAATCAGAAGCCCATCATCCTCATCCTATTACCCTCAGCAGGAGAGTTGACAACAGCAGCTCATGACTTCACCCAAAGTATGCAGGCTCCATATGTATACAAACATATGTATAGATCTGTCAAGTTACAAACTGCACATAACAGGTCATCCAGAGAGATGGAAAAAAAAAAACAAAACCCAAAACCAAAACAAACAAACAAAATAAATAAATAAATAAAAACATTTGATTTGGAAAAACTTCCCCAAATACTGTTTCTTATTTACAATACATTTTCTTATTAAAAAAAAATATATATAGCTTGAGCCTAGTGATTAATAAACCAAGAAAATGCATTGCCAAAAGAAGTTAGACAAATAAAATGGAAAGTAAGAACAAATAAATAGACCCAGTAAAAATAAAACTTCTGTAGAAAGAAATTATTAGGGAAATTTCTTGAAATAAGTCGCAAAAGTTATTGTAAAATATCCTCCCCCATTTAATTAAATTTTTAGTGGAAACTTTGAAAAAATAGGAAGTGAAGAAGTAGTAATGTGTATCTGCAATAAAAATATTTTACATGTGAATTTGTCATGAGTACTAAAGTCAGGAACACCCTTTCCTGGGAGGAGAAGCTTTTACTGATCTGCCATCCAGCCCACTGGGCTATGCTGTTCAAGACAGAGAATTCCTTGTTTGACTTGAAAGACTCTGTCATTTAAGGCTCCAAATCCTTGGATTTAACTTCACTAAACAACCTTCCCGAGACATTAAGAATAGTATGTCATCCTGTAATTTTAAAATAGCACTCTCAGACTATCAAATTGAAGGCATTTCACAGTCCAAAAGGATTCTAACACAAAATTGCAGATCCCATGGTTGTTATATCAGGCAACACAGTAAATATAGAAATTAGGGATCAGTTAGGAAAACAGGTGTATTAAGAAGAGAATATTAGGATACAAATAAACTAAAAAACTCTTGTCTTCACCTAGAATCTGAAAGTTTCAAAAGATGTAACCTCAAAACCTTTGAGTATTCTGGGAATAGCATGTAAATAGCATGGAAGGAACTATAAGTACTGGGTTTTTAGGCCTAGAGGTAAGACATGATCCTTTGGTAATACACAAGCTAAATTGTTAAAGCACGCTAAAATCTTAAGCCACAGAGACACGGCACTCTTTAATTTACATCACATAACACAGCATAAATTATAACAGCACAATTATAACAATACAAAATATTATGGATCCAAACAATCAGAGATAAATCTTTTACAATACACCATAGTTTTATAATAAAAAAAAGAATATATATGTCCTGCATAAGCAGTTTAGGAAAATTCAACCATTGTAATGTTCCTTTTTTTTTTTTTTTTTTTTCACTGTCATTTCTGTACAGGAGGGAACCAGCCTACACCTGCAGGCAGATGAACTAAATAAATTAATAGGTCTTTTCAAGACTAATCTTCTGGCCAGATTCAGCCCTGGTGTCAAGAGCAGTAAGTCATTCACTGAATATAAAATAATCTTCAAGAACTATAAGGGGAAAATCAATATTGAGCAACTTACAACTGTTTGGCATTTAATGAATGAAAAAAAAATCACAAAGCAACACAAATCAAGGAAAGCATAGGGACTGCTAGCAAGGAAACCAATTAACAAGATCACATGAAATAAGCTCCCCTCTCCCCATGTTGAGCTTATTCCCGAACCATTCAGAAGTTTTAGGACTTCTGTCGTAATGGCAAAACTCTAAGGAAATTCAATAGCTGAATAGCTGCCAGGCTAAATTTGGTGCTTTCAAAATATAAAATCAAATACTTTTTTGGCTTTGTACACCCACTGAATACAGAATTGGCACATACTCAACAGAAAGAACAAAGAATGCCACATAAAAAGCATCATGAAACTATGCGAAAGGACAAATTTTGGCTGTAACCTTTGACAAGTTTAGTGTTTTCCCCCTGAACAGGGCGACCTTTACAGATTCTTGAGTCTCCCTGTGCTCTCAGTCTCAGCTCTTTAAAGTCATGGTGGTGTCATAGCTCTCTAGAAAACAGTTGCTCTTCATAAATACAAAGAAATTATATCTGGGAAAAAAGTACAATCATCTCATACAATAAACTACATCTTCCATTCCTCTGCTAGCACATAATTGTAGCCCGCTGTATCCTGTATCCTACCAGAGACATG
>WBNA01000243.1:528801-540726 GCA_013398345.1 Nothocercus nigrocapillus | reverse complement strand
GTCAGTGCTGCCAGGCCCCAGAAAACAACAAGCAAAACTAATTCTTTCCTCCTTTCTCTCCTATGCATAGTCACAACGTAAGAGCTGGTATATAGGGGAGTAACAATATTGTGTGAAGGATTTAAGGCCAGAGAGCAGATATTAACATGTAATTTTTTAATGCCAGTTGTATTACAAGACAGGACTAAAACATCTAAAAAGGAAAACATAAAATGAAATTAGATACTCAGGCCTTTGGAAAACAAAATTGGTTTGATATATGTGGCTTTGAAAATTGTGCTTAAGCTCTCTAAGATGTCTTTGGTTTTGGTTAGTAAAAAGAGTCATGGGTGGTGAGGAGGCGACCAGGGAGACTGAGCCAAAAAACTGGGGAGTCAAAAATACGCCCAATAATCTGAGAAAAATGAAGTGTTCCAATCTAAAGGTATAAAGGAGAGACTCTTGATAAATCTCTCTCTCTTTCTGTCTTTCTATATGTATATATTTGTGTATGTATGTATATACTGGTATAAAAAACAATATTTAAGTGGTGCTAAAAAAGTGAATTAAAGTCCAGTCCCTGTCTTTCTGTTAGAAGAAACCAGTAGTGGCTGCTACAGGTGCAGGTACCCACAGAGGTTGTGAAGAGCCCTGGGTACAGCCTAAACTAGCTGCTGCTTAAAACTGCAACACTTGGAGGTAGAGAGGACACAGCAACAGCAACAAACACCTAGACACATACACCATCTGGAATGGAGCCTAGAGTCACTACCACAATCACGGCACAGTCTTAGGTACAACCCAGGTACTCTTTTCATCCTTCCTTCCCTCTACTGAATAAGAAACAGAATAAGTAATAAGTAAATGGAAAGGAAAAAAAAAGGAATAACAGAGGTGTGTTTCATCCCCCATGTCCTCATCAGCAGAAATGGCTGACTTGAACTGATTTTACCCAGCAGGAAGCTGAAGAATTCTTTCAAGGTAAATAGCAACCAAAGCAGGGCAGCTCAGATGGGTCTCCAACTGTGCACATATTTTATTCCCTAGCATTAAATAAGCAATATTAATAATACTAAACACTGGTATGGCTAATAGTATTTTCTTGTCACACAAAATTCATAATTGTCACCCAACTATTGAAAATTGACATGTTGTAGAACAGATTCTTGCTGTGTTGCTTCTGTGTAAGGGCAAGGGAATGCTAGCACCTCCTGTTTTGCAAACATTTAACCATAGCTAGAAATTTTAATGAGGAAAAAATAGAGATAGTGCATATCTGAGAATTACAAAAGACTGCTCCTTTCCTTACAGAAATTATTGCTACTCACTAGCTTCAGAAAGAAACATGCCTGTAAAATGGAACATGCCAAATAAAAACACTGCATGGGTCCTCTAGCACAAAGTGGTCACTGAAATGGTTTCCTGGCTCCCAGGAAGATGATTGAGATGAAAATCAGCCAAACAGGGAAAACCTATTTGAATGGCACAAAGAAAACTAGTCCCATTTTTTTTTTTTTTTTTGTGATCCACAAGAAGATGTTGTTTTTCACATCTACCTAGAGCTAGATATTTGATGATACAACCTCAATAAACTGCATGCTTCCTATCCCTAATTCTTCATATATTTAACCAAAGATTTTTCCTCCCAGTAATTCTGGCCTGGGATTTGTTTTAGAAAGTAAAGAAGGCCAAGTAACAGGTTCTTCACTGATTCTGAAATAAGTGGGGACCAAATAATTCGCAGGACCAAATAATTTAGAAATATAAACCTACTCATCCAGTAACACTAAGATCCAGTCCTGCAGACCTAGGCTTTACTTAGCTACTTAAAAGGCCGCTACAGCATAAGGGAAACTTTCTCATCACTGGAAACTCCTGACAGCACAGTAAATTTCCTACTGAGATATAGCTGAAATTTGGAAAAAGAAAGGAAGTCCAGAATGTCTAATGAGACATTTTGTAGTTTCCTACAAAGTAAAAGAAATGTGAGCTATCACTGATAAAATTCAGTGAATGGAAATGAAGACCCTGTCACCAAAAGCAAGACCACAATCCCGACTGTGAAAATTTCAAGTCAGAATTCAAGGCCGTTGAAAGAAATGTCCATCTGATAAGAACGGCCTCAGTGTAAATGAGTAGAGTTTGCTGGAGAATTTCAAATTATTGTACTAATCCTGCTGCTTCTAAAGAGCTTTAGGATACATCACAGAATCACAGAAGCACAGAGTGGTTGAGGTTGGAAGGGATCTCTAGGGATCATCTAGTTCAACTCCCCCACTCATATATACCTTTCTTCACTACTGGAGAAATTCTTATAGCTATGTCTTTGTAACTTTTCAAAGCAAGATACTACAGTGAAGTAGGAATTAAGAGAACAAGGAGCAAATAGAAAACTTGTGGATAAGGTTGCTATCTACTTCCCCTTAAAACCTCAGTGTCCTCAGAAAAAAGAAAGGCTTAAATCATTGTACTAAGGAAATAAATGGACACAGATTCCATTGATCTATCCGTACAGGCAGCCAAACACTGGCTGAAAGCAACAAAACTTGATTTTGAAGAGGCCTAAGTGGAAACAAATACAATTTTAAGCATAGTATAAGTGACAGTCTATTGACTTACGTGTTTCTTGGTAATCTTCAAACTCCCAGGTCATTCATACGTAACTGTTCCTTTCCTTTCACTGTACCTGCAGTAAGGAATAGCTTATTGCTGATGTGCCATTTGAAGTTTTTCTATTTAGCCACTTTTAAAGAAATTTCCTTTCCTACAGACATTTTTCCTATATTTTGAAGTGGAAATATTTCAAAATAGTCTCTCTCACTTTTATTTTTATTTTTTTTTTCTCCATTTCAAATAGGAAGAAAGGACATTTGGCTGCTCTTGAGCTATGAGAGAATTAAAGTATGAAAGAGGCAATCTGTACTCCGCTTGTGGCAAGGCTTTACACTATGGGACGCAAGTTTTGAACTGGGGATAGTGATAAGGCTTGATTTGCACACATAGAAATAGCTTGGCTTCATACAACATAACCAAACCCTTCTATTAGCTAAATTAAATACACCTAAAATTTGCCTCTGTTTCTTGAAGTTTTATGACTATACTCACATCTTGAAATTATACTTGTCTTTATCCCACCAATGTAGTCCACAACTCTGTTTCAATTCACCTGAAATGCCCATAACTATTTTGTTATTCTACATGTATGTCTACTTGTCATGGTCCTGAAGGCAGAAAGGGAGTATTTTTAAATAATCTTAGCTTAATGAAAGTGACAATAAAGACTCATGCCAAAGCATCTGGGTTGATGTTAGCTGGAGCTTAAACTAAGGCTACGGTCAGACAATCCTTGCAGAAGTGGCTACTGTGATCGAAGATATTACTGATTGCAATTTAATTGTTAATGTTTGTTGTGCCTCTTCTGCTGTTTGTATCTCCTCCTGACAAAGGAAGCCTGTGTATCAGATACACCAATGTTCCTCTTCTGAGTCAATAGGAAACCAGTTGATTTATTTTAGATAGTCTTCAATGATTATTTAACCTACACAGACTGACTTGGCTCTTATGCTAATGAAGAGCTCTCATCAGAATGACCCCCTGGCTGCAAGGAGACAGGGAACAATATCTTACATTAGAAAGTGGTAGCTACTCAAATCACAGCTGCTTCTGTAACAATGGTCGGACACATCTTGCTCAAAAGAGTTTTTGTTTTATTGACATACATTTTTACCCACAAAACATAAAATAGTCTTATGAGCAGTTTAGCAACTAAATTTAACATTAAGACTCAGAATTAAAGGATTTCCATCCTCCATAATATGAAATCCTCATTGCTATTGATTCTATCATTTTATTGGTTCTTCTTTGTATTTTCCTTAATTATATACTAATGCAAATGCAGGCATACCTGCATATGGAGACTGCGTACATAAAGAACCTCTGTGCATTTGTACATATAGAAAATCTTAGAGGTTCTTTAGGGGAATGAAATTCAGTGTTTGTGCATTTGTACATATAGAAAATCTTAAACACTGAATTTCATTCCCCTAAAATCTCTCCAGCTGTCTTGCTGTACCTGGATCACAGTACCTTAGACTTTCTGGTAATATTATTATTCATTTTTTGCCTAAAGTTGACAGTGTTGTCAGTAGTGCACCACACAGATGTACTGATAAATCACCACAATAATGGAGTCTATCATATGGCTGTGGTTATATGTCATACTGTTTTATTATACATTTGCAGTGGGACCTTGAGCATACCTCTGTTTATGCAGTAGAAATTCATATTTACTGTTTGTGTTCATGGGTGAAGCACTCAGCTTCTTCACATATTGGTCCACTAGACCGCAAACCTGAATTACTCTCAAAGTACTCCATAAAACAGAAGTAACCCTCGGGCATCATTGCATTTTATAAGGAGCATTTTCACTGTGTTATTGGCAGTGAATTGTATAACTCTTGAATAAATAGTGGCAGGTGTTTTTATTTTGTTTTTCTGATTTTGCTATTGTTGCCATTAGACTAGTCAAGACTTTACCTTAATTCTATTTCTGAATAGGTGAGCTAGCTGAGATTTGATGTGTCCCCTGTGGTTGTAGAGGCTTATGCCCATTAGATAAGCTCATCTGAAAGACAGTTTTGACAAGCAATACTGACACTGAATTTCTGATCTCAGGCCACATTTTTTCACAGGTATATAAAAACGTTTACCACTCTGAAGTACTCATTTTTTGGTATAGCTCATTTTTGTGTTCGTCACTGAATCCTGGGAATGCACTCTAAACTGTTTTGGTTCCCAGATGAACGACCCTATGCTGGAAGAAGAAAAATTAAAAAGGAAGAATTATCTGAAACAGTTTTTTAAATCCACTGACTGCATGACCATTGGAAACTCATCTTTGGGCATATATCTATGCTGAATGCAGACCTGTACATCAATCTTTCATGCAGCCAAAACCTCCATGCATCCAAAGAGCGGCCTTGCAAACTTCCTCTGGTGAGTCAAAGAGCCCTTTGTAAATGCTACATGTCCTGCTAGTAAAGAAAAGTTACATATTTGAGTGTTTTATTGTATTTTCTTTTAATTAATCATTACTCCTTACAATAGTATATCTCTTGTGTTGTGTGCTATTTCAATTGCAAAATATGAGATCTGAAAGTAAAGCAAGGGTGTGATGTTTTCTGCTACAGAAAAGCACCATGCTGTAGAGCCCTCTGCTGTTCAGCCCTGTTTAGCCAGGTCGGTGACTTTCCAGTGGCAAGAAAAGCTGGGAGAAACGGTGTTTTGGAAGCTTGGGTGGTGCTTCTTGGCGAGGACGACAGAAGGAGTTGTTGTACAGTGATGCTTTTATTGACACAAAGTGAGACTATTAAAGTTATTTGATTTAATAACTTAAGAGAAAGAAATGACTAGAGGAAAAGATCTGAAAAGTAGAGTAGGAAATACATGTTTTATTCTTTAGTGTTTATTAAAACACTAAAGTTTGGAAATGGAAGAGTTAAGTACGCAAAGTGTTTTAGTTTTATTCCCTAATCTGTGTATTTTATGGAGTAGAATAATTAATGTGCATAAACTTTCACAGCCAGCCACGTAGTTTTACTTCAGGAGTAATGGCAGTATAATTGTGGTTTTATGCTTGTAAAAATATAAACTCCATAAAACTACCCTTTTATTTTTTTGGGGTCATTTTCAAGAGAAAAAAAAATAACAGTTTCAAAACCACATTGCATGTTGTCTTGATACGTCACTTCATTTTAGCTTGTGACTAAAAAAAAAAGAAATTTAACATTTTAAATGAAACTATTGATTTGAAATGAAAAATAAAGCCTAAAAATATTATTATAGTTTTTTTTTAATATTTTGGTTATTTGATTGACCTCATCTCATTGAATGTCCCTATGAGTGAATCAAAATTTAAACAAAATAATAATTATATCTACTCTTTTCACAGTTTGTTGTGAAATATAATCTGCTTGCTGATCACTTGCAAGAAAAGCTCACTTATATAAACAATAATGTCACACAATGTAAGACAAAAATACATGCACTGTAGCCTGTTTCCAGTTGTAAATAAAAACTGTATTTTATACGTATGGGAGGTCATCAATACAGAAAACTACAATAAGGAATTACATTCTGCTTCTGCAAATTCATGTTTGAATTCATGTATTCCTTGCACATAGGAGTGGTCACACTGAACATATGTGAATACAGGAGAGAAACTGTAATAGCTTGTTGTGTCGATAAAATGTAAATTTTCTTTGAAGTTTTACCAATGTAGATTTAATATAACTATTGTTCTGATTAATATTCTTTTGCACCTCTTTCATCATTAGGGTCTTTAAAATCTAGAAAATTCTTACATGGACACAATTGTAAGAATTGCCTCCATTGCTTCACATTTCTTATATGTCTTCATGACATTTTACATTAGAGCTGTTTCAGCCTCATATAACAGTGTAAATTAAAGAACAACAAAAAAAGTCAAAAATAGTATAATTTTTTTTTTTTGTTTATCAAGTGATAAAATTGCCCCATCACAGATTTCAGGTACTAAAGACAGTTTTATTTTGTGCCCAAGCTTCCAGCACCTTCAGAATCTCTCAGTGAAACTAACCTTCAGATCTTTCAAAGTGGATTAATTTTCCTCAAAAATAGTACTTTCCCACAGTGTCTTAACTGATTTCATCAAAGTGTCTCTGATGAGTAGCTTCTCCTGAATGAATGTCATGGTGGAGAGGACCTCAATGGAGAGCTCAGCCGCTTCATTGAATCCATTTTGATTACCATAAGAAATGTCAACTAATTTCAAGACTTTGTCTTGCAATCACTGATCATCCATGTCAGAAAGCCTTAGGTTAGTTTTTAATTCAGCTGGTTTACTTAAAACTAGACCAGTTCATCTCATTACCAGAATGAAACATCTGCACAAGTCCTTCAGTTGCTTTTCTTCAAATGTTTCAACACTTCCATTCTTTAATGAGCAGAAAGCAAAGCACACCAGCTTCACCTGTCATGCTTCTTTGAGGGATGTGGAGTGATTTTGTGAAAGTATGCTTTTTCTCTAAAGCAGGAAGAGGTGCGCCACTGCCACCATCTCTCCCAGTAGGATAAAAAACTCTTTCTGCCCTTGAGCTTCTACTGACACCCAAAAACCTTGTTCCATGATAGGAAAAACCATTTAAATGGCTTTTTGTTTGTTTGCTTTTAACAATTTAAGAAATTTTATCTTTAGTTCTGCTACAAATATGTACCAAGACTCTTAGTACAGAAATATGACTGATTTGATACACTACCATCTCCTTCAGGTATATTTTTTTTCTTATTTCATTTAATCCTGGATGTTTGGGGAAATGGGAAATTTACAATGCAGAAAACCCTTCAGATTACCTCCTCATGTTAAGTGTCTGCCCTTGTTTTGAACCCCAGTGGCAACCTTCTTGTCTCATCTCTTGTCTCATCTCACACTACTTCTGCTTTCTGCATTGCCTTGGAGTTATTGACACTAGAAAGACAGAAAAGAGTTTAGTGCTACAGTTCATCAAGTTAATCAGACTTTTCCATCCTTCAGTGCTTCTAGAATCCAACCTGTGTTTGGAGTTCAGACTACATATTCCTGAATTCAGTGATTTCTTCTTATAAATCTGGAGATACTGTACCACTCAAAAACAATTTAGATAGATAGTAATAAAGTCTTAAGGGAATGTTCTCCCTAGAAGGTTCAGCTCCCTGATCCACTCAAGAAAATGACTTTGAGGAAAGTACTGCTAAATTTTTATCATTATGGTATGCTATGGCAGCCATCACCCACAGATCTTTTTTTGACCAGAAAGAAATTTGCTCAGCCCTACTTGAATTTTGGTTAGTTACACAAGTGAGGTTTTGAACACACTTAATGCTTTGAATCAAAATCTTCACATTGTATCCACCACCTTGGTACACTGAGGATCAAGACACACTCTAAATAACATCAATGTTTTCTAAGGAATAAAAAATATTTTTTTAAAAAAAATTCTTTAGATTTATATAACTAAGAATTTGCCAATTGCACTAGTTCCTTAACTCACTCTTGCTCTTGGGTCTGATGTAATTCACATTTCCTGAAACACATAAATATAAAACCTTCTAATTTGCTATGCTTTAACCTGAAAGAGTGAAAGAGAAGCACAAGGTTCCATATAGTATATGTGAAAATGTTTGTAAATTATTCACAAATTTCCATATTATATAAGTATTCTGAATGATGTAGTGATGAAAACAATTACAAATCCCCAAAATAACAGAATATCATGTATATTTTCCTTAGACTTGCTTTTTAGTCTTTCAGGCATAAAAAGCATTGACTGAATTGCTTAGGAAATATTCTCACCTAGATTTAATTGGAATTAATTTTTGTCTTTAGTAGAAGTGTACAGCACTATATGAATAGACATACATTAAAAAGTGAAGAAAAAAATCAGAACAGAAAAACACGAAGCAAACAAGAAAATCAACAAGGAAGAAAGAGATATTAATCTGTCAGTAAAGCAGTTGTAGTATTTTATAAGAACAGCTGGTGTTTTTTCATTTCATGAAAAATATCAATGTTCCCAATTTGTCTTGTGTTCCTCATCACACTGAATATAAGGCTTTGTAATTATTTTATATAAACCCTACTTTATTTAAAAAAAAAAAAAAAAAAAACACAAACAAATAAAACTGTGTGGGAAAGAAGCATGGAATCATTGTATGTAAAAAGAAAAAAAAAAAAACAATAATGGGAAGAAAGTAGGAAAAAAAACTTCATTTTGCCAGAACATCAGATCTAGATCCAGTTAACTATGTGCTCAACAGTCATCAACATTCTAATTTCAGATATATATTAGGAACTTTTCAATGATGAAATATGCTCTTGGATTGCCTACTTAATCTTCCTTATCAAAACCTGGCCGCAGAACTATAATCTCTCTCTCAAACCTCAAAGATAAGGCCTGAATAATGAAAAATGCTGGGGCCAACACAAACACTGCTTTAAGGGTCAACAGATTTTCTTCCCAGATGTGGTCCCATTTATTACAGGTAGAATAAAGAATGGAAACACAGTGAAAGACTCATTGCAGAGGGATAGACACCACCCTGCAGTTATTTGCTAAAATGAGAGTAATCCATGACCACAAAATATATCCTATGTTAGTTGACACTCTTACTGCTCAAACGACCCTGAATAACAGCAGCTAAAAAGCCAAGGAGGCTTGGATACTTGACTACATGCTGTGGGTCGTGACATGAGAAGATTAAATACGTATTTAGATAAACTGGGTCCAAATGACTAACTGTTCAGTTGTCTGAGGACCTTCAGCTGATGATCTAGTTACAGAGTGGCTTTGTTATTTTGGCACTGTGACTTTTGATGGTCTTTATTCTTTGTGTCCATCTGATTTCCGTATGAAATACAATTGGTTTGCAAGTAAAAGGATATTCCCTCTATCAGCAGTAATAATAGTGATTTTGCAAGCCAGATTTGGACCCCAGCTATACCTCTAAACCGCAGTGGCTTTTGATTATGCCTTTCCTTATGCCCAGCTGTACAATTGTATTAAGAAGCTCTAAGGGTCTCATTGGGCCACCGAAACCTCTCCAGCTGACAGAGTTTTAGAAAAAAGACACTTGACAAACACACTTTATGATGTCATACAGGAATCTGCTCAACTTTTAGGCTCCACAGGGTGCAATGACTGACCTTATGAACAAATATGAAAACTACTTTTGAATTTTTAAATTATGAAAATATGATGTGGAAATCAAAAAGCCAGGGGAACCTTATGTTTTAAAACTCCTTTCTCTTGATAAAACCACTACATACACTTAATACACTTTTTGCACTCACTAGGATCCAAAGCCTATTTGTTCGTTCATAACTCATAGCACAAATGAACTATTGCATTATCAAAAGACCTCTCTAAATCAATCCGTTTTTTTTTTCTCTTATTACATCTTTACTGCCTCTTCTACCATTGCTTCTCTGTCATTTTGTAATTAAAACATTGTTTAGAAATTTGCTTTTCTGAAATACCAGTTCTCCCACATACAGAAGCTAGTTAAAAAGAAAAAAAAGAAAGATTTTATGAGTTTTCCAGGAAATATTTAATTATTATCCTTTAATAACAGGCATTATCCCTTCCATTAGATCAGCTGTGCTATCTTAATTAATGGCTCTTCCATCCTGGATATTGTATTCCAAAAATTTCTTAAGTCAGTTTTCTCCCTGAGAATGTAATTCAATTATCTTGCATGAAATTATTTAAAAGATTTGAAATTGAAATATGTAAATTTTAAATAAATATATAAATAAAATTGTAAATATTACTGCAAATACCGATTGTGGTAAAAACTGTACAGATCACGGATTATGGTTCCAAGGATTTCAAGTTTTACATGAAAAGATCCTTTCTCTATGAGACTACAGGCATCCCAAAGGTATGATTCCCCTTCATGATAATTTTTTTGAATAAGTAGCTTTGCTTAGTCCACTATTAGCAGACACCAATGGAAAACCTTTGAATGAGGCAATCTGAGGCTATAAAACTTCTGATAAAGTAGAGTCTCTATGAGTTCACCACTATGTGCAGTTTCCACATACAACTTTGTGCAGTATTCTCCCAATACACTGCTGAATGGACATTGCATGGTACCAGATATTGGACATCTCAGTCTGCAGTTGACTTTCATCCTAAAGTGAACTGAATAGTTTTAAACCATCCTCTGATTTATCAACTCAATGTACTCTATATAAGCAGTAGTAGGATCTAAGTACTGGGAGAATAGGAAAACGGCATGTGATTTTACTTAATTGTTCTTTACTATAACTTTCACCCTATGACATTAAACATATGCTCTTTTTGAAAATAGTCATTAACCTTTCACATGATGTATAACTAGCTTTATCACTCCGGAAAAAAAAAAATCCCACTTTGAGTTCTGAAAAGAAGGCCCACTGGGAGACAAGCAAATGGTAAACCACACCGAAGGACACAAAAAGGCCCATAAAACATCAGTAGGGTTATAAAGGTCTATGGATTTTAATTGCTGTGTGCCATTGGGCCTTTACAAAGCAATCAAGCAGGCAATCTCCAAAGACAGCCCTGCCATAATACATTTAACAATAGAGTTCTCACCCCATCAGCAGACTAGGGTTTATGAAGGTCCCAATAGCAATTAATGACCTTGTACATTGAGAGAAAAAGACAAAATTACTTAAATTGGCTACCATTTTTGGCTAAGTATCTTCAGTGTAGGGAAGCATAACTTCAAGACAAGGAATGCAAAAGTTTTGATAAGATAGAAAAAAATATATTCTTATCAGCTGGATCTTCCTGTCTATGCACATTTTTAAAAGGTTTAGAAATCTGCCTTTCTGATAGTACCTATGGGATGTTACTGAAGCACATATCCTGTTGCCTGTAAAGGAAGATTTTTCTTTAGATGGCATATTGTAATAACCTCACTACAGAACTTAATTCTTCTTCAGAGGAAGGTGGAAAATTCTGTTCTTCTGACATAAAACAATAGCAGTAATATGTAGACGGCATTGTTAACTTTAAGGAATAAGTGGAAACTTTTTCTTATGTATGTTTTCCTTTTTGTTTCATAAGTTTTCTAACACAATGAAATTTTATAAATCTCCAAATTATGGAGTGGATGATGACATTGCAATCTGAAGATGAACAAGCCCTGTAACTAACACTGGAAAATAAAATGGAGAAAAAAAAAAGAGTCCAGTCCCTGGAAAGAGCATGCAAGCTAACTTTATACAGGATTTGCCTAAGTGAAAATTGTAGAATTTTGAGGCTATGCTAGAGGAGAATGTAATCTTGTTTTTTTCCTGTTGTGAGATGAACATTCCTGTTGTGCTAGAGGTGTTAGATCACCTCTGCAAAAGAGGGGCAACTAATTAATTTTTTCTGTATT
>WBNA01000243.1:496585-525056 GCA_013398345.1 Nothocercus nigrocapillus | reverse complement strand
CTTCTTCTTCTTCTTCTTCTTCTTCTTCTTCTTCTTCTTCTTCTTCTTCTTCTTCTTCTTCTTCTTCTTCTTCTTCTTCTTCTTCTTCTTCTTCTCCTCCTTCTTCTTCTTCTGTTCTGCACAAACTTAAGTTGGTTCATTTCCCAAAACTTAAGATTTTTAAGTATCTTGCTTAAATAGAGCCTTAGAGTGAAATTTCTTTGAAACCGGGACAGTGTCTTCCTACTAGCTTAAACTAAAAACTTCACAGCAATAGAATTTAAAATAGAAAAAAAAATAGCAATAATGCCTACAGGAAAATGCTACTGATAATACTTCTGCTACTACAGTAGCAAACTGGGGACCACTTGTCCCAAAAATGGTGATGCTCTTTCAGGCAAAGCAAAGCACAAACACAGCTTTCAATGAGCAGAGAGAACTGAACCGTTGACCTGTTATTGTTTTGGCTGTTGTTTAGAAGACATACATTAAATTTGACCAAAAACTAGTGGGATAGTGGGATATCTCCAAATATACAACATTTTCCCAGAAGTAGAAATTTGCTCTAAAATAAGCTGGGGAATTTGTTCCCTCTGTTGATTTGATTTGATATTTTGTCTTACCTGATGGAATGAACTTTCTCTATTATGATTGTTATTTTGGTTTCGTGTGATTGCTATCTTTTAATTGAGTTCAGGGCATCCAAAGCACTAATGTATAGCTGGTTTGTAACTTGAAAAGAAAATAAACAAATAGGCTAATTTAGCCTCTTTAATAGGCCCTCTGTGTTCCTAAATACATTTATTTACTTTTACACATCACGTTGTAGCAAAATGTTCAACAAGTATTGATGTGCTATCACTTGCAAATATATATTTTTCTGTTTTGCTACTCCTTATTGCCTGAGATTTAAGGCATTCAACGTAGATGCAAAACATATATTTTGGCTTGATCCAATCAAACTTACTACTACTATTTCAATTTGAAAATGTTCTTCAGATACCAAAAGTAAAACAATGCAATCTTTCAGTCACAAAACTGGAATGTTTTATCTCTGATAAGCAATGCAAAGACGAACATACTCTATCACTTATAGCCCATTGCCTGCTAAAATACAACCGGATATCTAATGAGTTCCGTTGAGCTGTGAGCACATCTAATGTGATCTTACATGGGAATGAAATTGGTATTGTGATTATTCTTGAAAATCAAGGATGGAAAGCTGTCTAAAAGGGAAAGCAATCTCTACTAAATATGCATGGAAAGTTCTTTTTTTAAAAAAAAAAAAAGAAAAAAAGGATCTAAAAAAAGGAAGGCAAATAGATTTTTCGAAGCATTCCTGTGTCTTGGAATACAATAGGATGTAGGGGACTTAAGGCACAAGGTCAGCACTGACTTGAACAAAAGTAGATTTTGAACCTGTGGAAGTTTGTTTACATAGAAATTTGATGCTGTCCAACTGTTATGGTTTAGATAGCACTTTTAAGTGATACAAATCCCTACATGTGGATGCAAGCTGTCCCTGTGGTGAGGTTTATCTCAGCTTTGTTTATTCATACATATTATTTATATCATACGCACATACACACATTATTTATATCATACGCAATATACATATTATTTATATCATACGCACATTCATACTGCAACTTTTTAACATATGTTGCTTGGAAGTCTCTGCTTAGGTCATAGCAGCTCGAATCATTTCATACTACATTCATTCTGCTTCACAGAATGAGCATTGTCAACAATTTCAGATTTTCAGCAGAGACTGCGCTTTGAGTAATACATGCTGAGAAAGTAATTCAAGAGACAGAACAATTCTGACAATCTGCGTATTAAGATCTGCACTGCCAACCTCACATACCAAGCTATTTGTCTTCAGAGCTTGCGTCCATTGTCTGCAGTGTATTCCAGCCATTAAGTTCAGGGTATCAGGGTACCATTATTTCACTTCTTCTTCTTCCTTTTTTTTTTTTTTTTTTTTTTTTTTTTTATGTTCAAGTGAACTAACAATTTTAATTAATCTACATTAGGAGAAGAAGAAGGAATATTTCTTGGACTGTATTTAGAAAATGATTGGTCAAGTGGAGCATGTGTAACATTAAGTTCCGCAAAAAGGTTTTTGGAAAGGACTTTGATTATGATGTGAATTAATATTTGCTGGTTGCAGCTGGTCGCCAAACTGTAGTGGTAATAACTGTGTGAGTGGTTCTGTTATTCAGGATACCACAATTTGCCAGTAATTAACTGCAGGAAGAGGCTTAGGACTGAAATTCCTTTCTTGTGATGGGATGAACAGACCTGCTGAGAGAGGCTGACATTCTCAGCAGCTAGATGGATCCACCTGGCTTAGCCTCAGATTTCTTTTTCTCATGAGCTAGCCACTTACAGACAATTTAGAATTACATTCATTGCCTTTCTGTCTTTTCCATACTTTACAATCTTCCACTTCCTCTCCAATTCCCACATCTCTTCCTGTACACTAAAAGCTTTTCTGTTGCAGGCCCCCAGCCTCCCAGTTTTTGATGAGCAGTGCTTTGTATCATTTTATCTTCACCTGTTTATCCAAATTTACTTTTAAATAAATACTCAGGGATGGCAGTTTTATTACGCCACCTTTCCTTACAAGCACTCTTACACTTTCTCCCAACCCTCCTTACCTACGAACCTGGGGAAAAAAAAAAAGAAACAAGTTAAGTAAAGGAAATTAGACATGACCATTTGAAAAAGAACAGAGAGAAAACGCTGTTCTAGTATTCCTGCATATTTTGAGTCTGACTGCAACAACAGAAGAAGGAGCCAGATCTTCAGTGAGCATGCAACAGGGGATGCTAGCGGTTGGTTGGATGTCGAGTATGATGAGGGAGGAAAGCTGAAAAGAGAAATTCAGTAGGAAAGTCACCAGAGGAGATATCCTGTGAGATGCTTCAACTTTGGAAACGGCTCCTCTCTTGATTTATCGGAGCCGGATTTTAAATATTTTGGTAATACTGCAAAGTCAGTCTTCCCTTTCTTTCTGTAGATGGAGGAGACATATTTTCACACAAACTTTGCATGTGCTCACTGACTTTTTTATTTATTGTATTGATTTTTAGAAACAACTCATATCATATCATATAAACATGGTGTAAAATATTTTTTCTGCACATTTGAAGTTGCAAAATACTAAAGGTTTCAAAATTACACAGATTCTAATGTACTTTATTAATTGAGAGAAGATATTGCACCTTGTGGAGCATAATAGAGCAGTGAGACAAAACACATTTGGGTATTTCACTGCAACACAAAAGTACCACCAAATATCATGCTATTATTTAACCTCCAGTACAAAGGTCAATGAAGTTTTAGAGTAGTTCATGAATGGAGTAATAATAAAAGTATTGTCCTGGAACTCTTCCTTTCTTCCTTGGATCCTGGATTTATTATCCTTGTACAATCTGATCCCAGTACATGCAGACCCCGCTGCGGGAACTAGATGCCTTGAGGAAAGGAAGGGGAGGCAGAGTGCAGACTGTGTCCCTTCATCGCCTTTCTTTGTAGTCAGAAATAACAAATAAGCAGCACCCACCTGGACTGTCAAGGACTAGTGATAGCAAAGGTATTGCAGGACAGCACTGGGCAAGGTGGCAGCAACAGCAAAGATGACATTCATAGGGAGAGCATGAAGATTATCAGTTGGGGAATTTCCTACCTTTAAAAGTGTTTACATCTGTTTTAGAGGAGATGAATACAAAAACACTCTCTCCACAATAATTTCACTTCCTACAACCTTGTCTTCTGATAAAGAAGGCTAGAGTAAGCCATACTTTCAAAATCATTTTATATCATAGGGGACATTAATGAAACTATTAGTACAAAGGTTATTTCTTCTACACCTCATACAGTTAGGGAGAAGACAGGCAATGAATAAGAGGCAAGTTTTTTCTTGCAACGACAAATTTGTCAGAAAAGGGGAAGGAGAGAAATACCAATTTTTTATTTATTTATTTTTTTTTTTTCAAAACTAAGTGACATGGATAGAGCTTGTTTATACAGAGAAGATTACTGAGGATTTGAGGTCTGTATTCAAAGTTCTCAAGCCAGTCAACCTAAAGGACCACTAGGAGCAAACCTCAGATAGAATTTTTGAATCTTATTTATCTAATTAGGTTGTCCTACTTTTGTTAAGGTTCCTCTAGTGGAGGATGTGATAGATCAAGCCATAATTCTTTTAACTGGCAAGAGTATATTTCACTTTACTGTCCTGTAACTCCATTCCAAACTCTTGAAAAGATTTTCTTCTTTCTTTCCAACAAAAATTATTAGTTTTGTGTTCTATCAGGTGCTATTTTTCCTAAAGCAGAATATTTTAGATAATATTTTTTCTATATGTGAGCATCTCTCTTTTTTTTTTTTTTTTTTTTTTTTTCCTCTTTTCGTGAGAAACATGAAGGATGGAAAAAAAAAGATTAAAAAAAAAAGTAGAATGTTCTACTGAAATGGTGGAGACTTTCTCAACAGATAAAATACCTTTTATCAACTCACATAAGATGGTGGGGACAAGAAGTAAATGGGCCTCTGCAAGTTTCAACTGATTCACTTCCTAGTATTCACTTCATCTGGACAAGTGTGTGCAAGATTAGAGTTTGGATATGACCATTGTTCTGCACAGGAGGTAGCCACTTTTTATAGGTAAGCATCATGGCAACACTTCTGCAAATGGATTTTAAACCACCTAGTAAGAACTAAATCTCACCAATGTCAATCAAAAAAAAAAAAAAAAAGAAACATAATTCTTAAACACTGTTCAACAGTTGCCAGAAAAACCTCTGCTTGACAACTGCAAAATATTTACAATATTATATAGTCAAAAATATTGTAAAATACTATACAGATATTGTTTTCTGGAAAGAACAACATGATCCTGCCAACAGCTAAAGAAGGAGCATTGACTAGCATTACGGATTTTCTTGTATTTATTTTCTGTTACTCTTAATAAGCTTCTCAATTTACCATTTTGGCAATTTATTTTCTTAATTTGGTATTTCCCTGATTCCTGTATGGAGAAAAAATATTTCAGAGAAACATTCAACAAGGTACTGCTTATTTACTTTTTACTCCTCCTCTTCATTCTCATGCAGAACAAAACAAAACAAAAACATGTATTTAGGAATGCAAAAATTACATTAGTCTTTTTTTTTTTTTTTGCCATCAAAAATATATCACTATAGATTTAGAGCTAAAATCAAACATCATCCTTTTCTAGTGAAAAGACTTGCTTAAGATCAAACTGTTCTTACTAATGTATTAAATACCTATGCTAAGGAGCAGAATACGTAAGAAATCTTAGAGATGTCAAGCATTTTTCTTCTGATAATTCTCTTCCAAAATGTAACTAACTGAGGGAATCTTCATGCACCTTGGGTTTCCAGTTTCCAGAACAACTATTAGAATGTAGAAAATTCAGTTATATAGGCATTTGTATTAGGAATAAAACAAACCTTTAAACCAAACGTGATGCATCATGTTGACATAACAAATGTGGACATTAATTAAAGAGCAGCAGAATCCAGCAGAGAAGTTCGCCCTCCATCTGCTTGACCTGAGGTAATAACAATGTTTCTTTAACTAGAGCTGACAGATTTTCTTGTGTTAGTCTTGAATCACTAAAGTTGCCACCCTCAGTATGAATAACCATAACCATATGTGTGACATCACACACAACAGGCAAGTTGCACCTAACCACTCTTAGTTTGCTGCCTTTTCCTTAGATGATTTTTTAATGTGATTTGAAGATTGGGACTTTCAGGTATAAGCTGGGACTGTGAACTCCCCCTTGCACATAGACATGTAAGTTTTCAAAATTCCTGGGTGTTCGGATACAAGTGGTGATATATCAAACCAACATTCACACATTATTTGTTAAAATCAAGGTACCCAGAAGGTGCAGTCATGTTGCCTCTACAAAGACCTGCAGCCCTACATGGATCATTTACTTTAGCCAATTAACATCTAATGCTTCCATCTTCATATCTTCATCATCCTTTTTATTCAAGACGGAAATGAAAAATACTTCAGTAATAAGAACTCTACTGTGGAAGCCAGAGAAAGGACCCCTCCAAGTCCAGCCCTTCAGCAATCCCGAACTTTTGGTTCAGGGTTTGCAATTATAGTCTTTCCACTTTAGGAAATCAACAACTCAAGAGACTTTAAATATAAAGAGCCTGCATTAGAATTTACACTGTGAAAATATGTCACTGTTTATTTTCCATTAGAATGTTAGATTCTTAATGGTTTTGAATAGTTTTGAAAAACTTTGCCCAGTGCCTGAAAGACCAATCTGATGAACTGCCAGTCTGATTAAAGAAAAAGACTTTAAGGAGGTTTAAATGTGCTTTGTAGCCATCTGAAAGTTTTGTTGCAATACCACAGTTATAGCAAAAGCCCTACTACCAAATCTCAGGATGCATACAGTCAAAAGCAATTCATAGCACTGAATGAGAAATTCACAGCTATTCATAGCATTGAATGAGAAAGCCATCATATCAAACATGCATATTCTTGTGTTTAACTATTGTTTTTTAAACAAAGAAAAACCACACGGCACAATATAGATCTAAAACAAAATTTGAGACAAACATAATGAAACCAAACCATATAAGAATGACCAAAACATTCCTGTGGCTAACCCCAGCCTGCAAGGCAAAATGCATTAGGATTGTCACTATTGCTTGTACTATAAGAATGGCATAGTATTTACTGGTATGAGAAGACCAAGTGGCCTGCAATGAATCACAAATTGGACAGTATCAGCACTGCAATGAAATAAGATATACACACGCAATCACATAGTACATAATCAGCAAGACTGTTTTATCCTCTGCCTCATTATGGACGCAATGTCAAAAGATTTCCACTAGAAACAGGTGCCCTGAAGGCTTTTTGCTTTGTCACAGCGCAGTATGCAAAACTCTTCTGATAGTGGAATTAGTTTTCTGAATAGTTCAGAAAAAGAAAGGGGGAGGGGGAAAACTCTTCGCAGCTATTTGCGTTTTTGTTTTGTTTTGTTTTGTTTTGTTTTAAACTTGGGATTGTTTTGCAGCTCAATAAACAACATTCCTTCAAATTATCTAAGTTCCTCAAACTCCTTTTATTGACCCACATGACAAGGGATGAGCCTAAAAAGTTCAGGATCATAAATCCAAAGATTACAAACATGGAACAAAATCCATGAGAAAGTCTTGAACTCATGGTACCCCTTTTACAAAAGCAGTTGGATGTCACACAAGATTTTTGGAAATACATGTTTTTAAAATCCATCCTACTCTTCTGTCCATTGCAAAGCACCAGCCAGCATGGCTAAAAGAAGAGGCACATAGATCCCAAGCTTTAAGAGGCTGGAAGACATACTACACATTTAGGTACACTGGAGTGCAGTTCCTAAGCCACCAGTGACTCTAAACTGAAAGGCAGTTTGACATAAAACCATCACACAAGTTGTCTTTGTTATTTTGAAGCAGGAAACTCCTTTTATATTCTCTTGCTGAGCATTCTAAAATAAAAACTGTTCTCTTTCGTTTTAATCCAAACATTCTATTTTCTTCTTATTTTCATTCTTATTTTATTTTATTTCATGAGTCCTTCATATTGGCCTTGCTTTGAACAGTTCTTTGGATTGAACATTTCCATGTTATATTCCTTTTCTATTTTGCCAAATATTTATTTTGGGGAAGCAGGGAAACAGAACAAAACGGGCAACATGATTAAACTGATGAGTTTAAGTCTCTCTCTTAACAAATAAACATTATCATTTAGTATTCTTAACTTTTGCTGAGAAGTTTTTTTTTTTTTTTTTTTTTTTTTTTTTTTTTTTTTTTTTTTTTTTTTTTTTTTTTTTTTTTTTTTTTTGCCTATATTATTAAATCTGTAGAGAACTGCTTGGAAGCAAAAATGAAATAGTATCCTGTATCTGTATGTTTTGGTACAGCATTACGTAGGAAATTAAAACATTCTTTTTGTTGCTGGAATTGGCTGAGGAACAGACAGCATTTTTCTTGGTCTGGACTGTTATGTCAATATGAGTTAAAATATTCTCTCTGTCTCCCTGATCACTGCTTCTTCTGCCTATCTCCTTATAAAGATTATGCTTATGCTTAGTAAATGAAGAAAGGAATTAGTGATGCTCCTCTCATTTCCTGTCTTCCCACAGATGGTGATAAATTCAAATTCAGACTCCATTAAACCTGAGTAGAGAAACCCAGCAGGTGGCTACACTAATGGAAAATCCTGGCCTTGGAATAATGGGAATTGCAACCGACAGCTCTTCTACACCACAAAAAAGATGATGTATTCCTATTGACAGTGTTGCATTTGAGTCCAGAAGGCTGATCTGATAGTTCAGGCTGGGCACGAGGGAAGCAAAAAGCCCCATGGGTATTTTTCTTGGCTACACCACTGTAATTTTTGTCATCTGAACCTTCTATTACAATTCATTGTACAAATCTCATATAAGTTGGGGAAAGAGAGAGAGAGAGAGAGAGAGAGAAAGAAAGAAAAAAAAAAAACACAACTTCTTCATTTGGCCTACAGGCATACATTTGTTCTTTTTTCTTGGTTTAAAGGACAAATAAAGGTTGACACACAACAGCATTTCCAGCCACTTCTGTATTTTTAATGCTGACATTCTTGGCCCAAGTGCTTTTAGTGTTTCCAGACAAGCCCATCTGAGAGAGTTTGTGTTAAAAAGATGCATAGATTGCCCTGAAGGTGTAATGCCTGATGTTCAGCTATAATTTCTGCAGAAATACTGTATTCATGTTTTTCCCCCTCTGGATTTTTACCCTTCCTTTCAGATGTAGGGATTGTATTAGAAACAACTCCATAAAACTGATTTCAGAAAGAGATTGGTCAGACCCACAGACTGAATCTTTTATTTGAGCTACATTTTGACCTGCAAGGAAAAAAAAAAAAAATAGTTACTGTTTTTATACATTGTAGAAGGCATTTTTTGAGAGCAATATGCAAAATTTATTTATCTTATTATAAACATTTTTCTAGATTTTTACACTAAGATAGCAATAAAAAAGAGTAAACAAACAATGCAAATTTTAAAGTGCGTGCGCTTTTTCATTATTCCTTATTAGACTATTTGTTAGGCTATTTGTCTTACAATTCTTTGTTCATAGAATTCAAATTTGGAAGGATTTAAAAATACACAGTAATTGCACAAGATCATAAAATTAATGTCTCTAGTAATTTTAAGATATTCTAAAATTATTTTTAGTATTTTTTGGGGTAATTTCAAAGTACTCTATTCTGAATCTCCATTTTGATTTAAGAATTTGTATCATACACTGCTTCAAGTGTTTTTAATGGTGTTTTTGAAATGTATGATTTACACAAAATGTGGTATTCACATAGGGAATCTCGAAACGCCATATCGCCTTTCAAGGAGTGTCTTTACAATGATATTTCACAAGACAAAGTTTTTCCTGCTTTTAACAGATTTTTTTTTATATTTTATGGACTGATTGTCCATGTAAAATACAGACAAGGAATCTATTCTTTTCTTGCTTTGCTTTGTTCTGTTTTACTCTCATTCAATTGTTCTCTATTCTTCTCTTGCTAAAAACATATGCTCTTTATATTTTTTCCAAGTTGTTTTTCTAGACATTTTACTTAATTCTTCTAAATTCAGTTTTTACTAGTAGATTGAAAAGGACTCAGGGACAAAATTCTGCAAAGGACAAGGACAAAATTCACTACCATTCTGCAGATCTGTGGTTTTTCATTACTAGTATTCTTTCAATTTCTTTCCAGTTCATTTCACTGTAATTATTTTTCATAAAAATAATTCTCATAGAAGTGACTTTTAGGGGGAAAGTCTAGCTCATGGTATGCTGGTTCCCTTTCTATCAATATCTCTTTCTTGAAACTTGAGTATACATATCCAATTTTAATTCCAAGGCTTAATACGGAAAAACAAACAAACAAACAAACAAACAAACAAAAAGGAAATAACAAGTGTTGTATCATATAACATTGTATAATAAGTCAATGTTTCATAAGGTTTCATTTGTAAGAGTAGCACCAGAAATCTGTGCTCAGCACATACCTTTAAGTTTTACCCTATGCGAACCCAAAGCTTTTATTTAGACTAGAACATCTCAGTCTTCAGCAAACTAAGCTTGTTTTCTTAGAACCGAAGATATTGAGTTCAAATCAATGACTGCACAATACTGGGAATTTCCTAGGTTCATATAAAACTACTGCTCAAAAACTTTGTCAGTGTGACCTAAAGCTTTTCAAGACAGCCCTTTTCACCCTGAGCTCTCTGGAGATACAAGTTTCAGTGCTGGAAGAGGCTATTGTAGTCAATCTGATCCTTCACGCACAATCAGCTAGCTTGTAATTATACTTTAATACGCTCAAAGATGGACAGTGTGACATTTTTACATTGTTCTAATGTCAAATTACTTTCATGACATGGAAACAGAACCTTATTTCAAGACAGAATAAGTCTAACTTTGTCATATAGCCAGTGAATCTTGTCATATCTATGTCCAAAAGAATAAAAAATAGACCTTTGGATACCTTCAACATGACTCCCACCCCAATATTTTTATTTATCTGTTTACATAAAAGCATGAAAATACAGAGGAATTGGTGGATGAGGGAGAGTATTTGTCTGCTATATTTTTCTGTACATGCTAAAAACACAACATTGAAATGTTCATTGTTACATACAAGGTACTAACTGAATGCACAGTTGTAGGGAGCAGGCAATGTTCTGTGCTCACTGAGAAAGAGCTCACATATCTTTCAGGATACAAATGGTCTGGGACTAGAGCAGATGAAAACGCTATTTCATTTGTGTAACCCTAAAAGATAGGGACAATCTACAAAACAGAGAATATATCACTCTTGTGAGAGACTGTGTATAAACGATGAAATAATGTCTGGCAGAACTCAAGATAAGCCAAACAGCAATGCTTGCATTCTAATGTGAATATCTTATCAAAGTAGCAATCAATCATATTCCCATATTAGTGATATATCGTATTATGATGGGTGACTATATCTTGACTTAGACAAAGTGTTGCCTGATAAATAGACTTAACGCATAAATGTCTGTCGAGAACAAGCAAAAGCAAAATGGGGACAGATGTTTGGCTCTCATTGGAGCTCATCATCACAGTTCAACTGCTTGATCTGTCAAACGGTTCAGCCTCCGATTTCAGATTCAGAGAAGCTAAATATTTTGAGACTAAATACAGCTAAATGAATAATTTCTAGCAAATAATACTCTCTCTCAAAAAAAAAAAAATAGCATTCCGCTCACAGAATATCCATGAGCTGATCACAAACAAACGTGTTTAAAAGCTGCCTTTTGAAATATGTTTTTATGTGGATTAAGAAAACACAGGGAATTCAAAAACGTGTTTTTGTGAAAAAAAATATATTTGGGCTTCATATTCAGTGAAACTAGATGCTGACACCGTGGTCACCAAGGTGCAAGAAGATTAATATGTACAGTAAACCTTACCTGTGCATGTACATACATGCATGTGGCAAATTCAGATTTGATTCTTGTACAGGGAGATTTGGAGGAAAAAACCTTCTTACATACAAAGTTTCAATGTGATGTGACAGGGCAAGAATGCAGGCTAACTTTGCTTCTCTCAAATGTACCAAGAAAAGCATTGTCCCCAGAGGTGCTGGCACCCTGCTTCCAATTCCAGAGCTTCTTAGGAGTTTTCATGACAGTCTCTCCTCTTATGTCTGGTTCTGCCTTCAGGAAAAAAACCGTGAGTTTAGATGAAGTTTTGGTCATGCAAAAATTCTCAATTGTCATTGACTTTTTAAAATTTTTATTTTCTATGAGATGAGAATTCGAAATTGGAAAGATCTTGGGTCATTTGGTTCATTCCTCTGCTAGCGAAAGATTGCTCCCTACAGTTAGATTTGATAAATTATTAATTGCTGGTAATTTATCTGATTAATTAGGACCTTTTACTTAAAATAAATTATTCAAATCTATTCATTATCTGACCAGTTTTGCAGGTGGCTATATAATATTCTGAAAGTAATGTACGGATTATCCTGAAGTATTACCTTAATGTCCCAGATGGGATCAAAGGCCTATAATGCTAGGTCCTGTACAAATATACACAGGAAAACATAGCCTTTGACATGACATCTTTACAGTCCAATTAAAGACAGGTGATTAAACGACACAGTAGGAGAGAAGGAAAGACAGTGCTAACAGTGTAATTTGTCAGACTTCACAGGACTGCTGCATGTGTGCTCTACTCATTCTGAATTATAGGTATTTTAAAGATGAGGTTTCTTTTGCATCACATTTCTGTAAACAGTACTGTCTCTCTTGCCTGAAGGTTGGCTGACTTCTCAAAGGTAACATAATATATGTTTAAAGCGTGAGATTTTGATATTCAAATCACATAAATATGTAAGCTTGTTATTTTATTTAGATCTCTTCTGTGAGTCTCCTTATGCCAGATATTTCTACTTAGAGAACATACATCTTCAGGAATTAACTTACTTGCTTTAGATCAGGAAGCGATAAAGACTTGATCCAAAACACAAGGAATTTTACTTGCTTCATACCAGGCCTTCATTTTGTAAAAAAAAACACGTGGTGGAACTCCAGAATTGACTTCTGCAGAAAGCGTTTCATCCCGAGAAATGTTGCAAGGAACTTTGATAATCCTGGGGTACAAATATCATTATGACTCTAAATTAGAATTTAAGTCAACTGATAGGACTTGTGTCTTTGGACCAATTGCCAAGACTTTCTAAAGATCTTCTGCACCTCCTCCCTGATTTTTTATCATAAATCATTAGCTTCCCACTCCTGATGTCACAGTTCTATAACAGCTTCTTCATGCCTACCTCCACCTAACATTAAAATAGATCTTGCCTTCTGGCAAGGGACAGGAGGAAGAGTTTTACTGGAAGGCTATGTTTAAGCACAATGGGTGAAGACCTGCTGCAGTGTCACTGCTGAAGGGGAGGTGAGAAAGTCATGAACATATTGGAGATCAGGGACAGGGAGTTTGATCTAAAAAATCTCCATTTTTTTTTTGAAAGGACAGTGGATATGCAACATTCACAGAAGACTCCCTCCCCTACTCTTTTACCAAATAGTTTCAGTCATCTTTCTTACTGGCTTCCACTTTGGATTTTATATGCAGAAGAGACAGAACAGCTGGGCAGTTCAACAGGAGGAGAAAAACAGAAGATATGAAAGATGTATTGCAAACTACTTTTGAAAGTAGTGCTAATGGAAATATTGCTCCCCCTCAAAAAAAAGAGCCTTTTGTCTAACAATAATAATATTTTACAATTGTTATGCAGTACATGGTGTCTTTCATCAGAAAAATACCCAAACACTTGGCATACACTACCATAGCTTTGTTCACTGAGGTGAACAAAGAAATAATAGAGTTTTACTAAACATTTTTAAAGGTGCTATTAACTGGATGTTCTATTAAGTATCAGGAGGGCAAGTAAAGGTGGAATATTTAAATATGCATTGAGTTAATGCACAAAATTGTATATTTGCCACATCTATGAGAAATTTTGGCAGAGGATAAATAACAGAAGTATAAGAGTTCTTCCTCTTTCCCCCAAAATGCCTTAAGATCTTCAGTGTTCACAAAGAGCATAAAAAATAGAGGCATACTAAATGCATGGCCTGTGATTTTGAAAGAGCAAACAAAATTTTAGCTAAGAATTTTAAACCTCAGTTTCATATTTGAATTGGACTGAATATAGAAAAAGAATGAATACTTTCTGTAGTTTTTATTGTTATCAATTAATACTGTCATAAATCTAGTGTTTCTTATTATGTGAATATACTCTCACCTTTCCCAAAATATGATAATGACTGAAGATCCTGTAGCGCAAACTGCTTTACTTGGGTAAATATCCAAGTAAAGATAATAGACCCAACTGCCAAGGAAAAAAGGAAAAAAAAGAAAAGAACTATCAGGTTTACTGATACAGTGGGTAGGTGTATTTTTCAGCTAAGAGTAATGCACAGATAGGTGATTGCTTTTCTCATGTGCTTTTGTCCAGGCCTGTTGTGTTGAGTTCAGCTAGAATTGTCTTTAAAAGAGTGCTTTCCTGATACAAATCATCAACACTATATGTCTGCAGTATTTACAATGTGTAGAAAAGGCATGACTGTGTTATGATACATTTCTTTCATAGTCTTTATTTTCAATCTCTTTGTATAATTTTGCTTATGAAAAACAGATTAAGATTTTCTGAAATGTCTGAGAGTTGAGTACTACAAGTCAAAAAGATCTGGGCATATAAGCAGCAGTAGTTACTTTAAAATAGTATATCCTAAATGTCTTTGCTTATGTCAAGTGCTAAATTTATCCCCATTGAGAACTAGGTTGATGGGAAGATGTCTGTTTAAGAAAAAAAAAAAAAAAAAGAGGCTTTTTTTAATTAGCCAAGCATAAACGTCCTAATTTTCATGTATAGAGCTTGTTGTTCACAAAATTTTGTTGAATTAACTTTTAGCATCCTAAAATATCTGTCTGTAGGTTCAGCTGGTTTCTTAACAAATTTTTAGAAGTGAATTTTAGAAGGTTCGGAATGAAAACTTTGTTTGTAATTCCTACAATGTTATATTTCCTTCTTAGGAGGAGACTAAGGGATTCCTCCTTATGGGCAAGATAGAGACCTAGTATTATGCAGGGAACCCTCATCTCTCTGTATTTTATTTGCATCATTTTTAGTATTTCTAGAAGGGAACATTTTCTCTAAAGAAAGTGCTTCTGACTGTCTTCTTCCAAGCTACCTCCCTTTTTTCCTCATGAAAAACTTTCATGTGATCTTTGGGATAGAGATAAGAGGGATTACAGGGTGTTAAAGGAGCCTGCCATGAGAGTCTCTGTTTATATGCGCTGGAGAGCTTTTTCTCTTCAGCTGATTACTCAGACAGAGGGATGCGCTGTGACTGCCTCCCCGGCACAGAGGATGGCCAAGGAGAGGATATAGCCTCTCATCTTTCCTGGAGAAAGAGTCTGAGTGCAGGTGGGCAAAGACGCTGCAGAAAGTACCGTGAAGACACCTCCGCCCTCTGGGTAAACATGGCCAGGGAGACTGTCCCTTCAGCTGGTTCAAAGGTGGCTTTCCTGGCATTGGCTGTCCTCTGTCATTGCTCAAAGGGATCAGTAGCCCGGAGAATTCCTGCTGAAAAACAATCACACAAGAAGATACACATGACAAACTATGAAGTGAAGGAGGCAAGGGAGCTGATAAATAAGACCCATTTGTTTCAGCCTATCCACCAGAATACTTCCCATACATTAATTACCCATCCTTGGTTTATATTATTACATGAGCAAATAAAAAGTTTTCTGAAAATCTGCTCATTGGTCATTAGATGCTCCTTCTGGAGACTGTGTTATATCCTGCAGAGCTAATGCTTTCAGTGCTAGGAACTTATATGTAGTGGTTATGAAATTACAGCATTGGAACTCCCTTGAAGGTGATTGGTTCAGGACATCTCTGGACAGCTTGCAAATACTCTTTCAGATCACATTAGTGTATTTCTAGTCTGAAATTTCTTTTTTGTTTAAAAAAAAAAAGACTTTTAAAAAGAACAAGAAGAAAGTTGGATGTTTCCTAAAGCAACATTCAAAGCAATTAAATGAAACCTTTTTAACAGCATGATCTTTTTCATTTTCACTATCACCTCCTTAGCCTTAAGTAAGAACTAAAAGAGACCTTTGAAAAATGATGATTTTTTATATTTAATATGTGATCTTTTCATGTTTCTGCTGTTGTATGCTTTTGAGCTGTCTAACAACTATGGATATGTAGCCAGCAGAAGGGCAAACTTGTCTCACATCCTGTGAAAAGGTGACTACCTGAAGTGTGGGTATGAAAGAATGTATAAGAATTCTCTGAAAGGATTTACTACAGAGAATATAGGGCTGAGACCTTCATCTAACCCTGGATGCACATTATTCTTAATAATGCATACTCGTACAGTTTTTGCAGACTTTAAGGAGTGAACTTACTAAAATTGACAATATTTTACAGAAACAGGAAAAAAAAAGTCATATTTCCTGTATCTTTCACAGTTCTTTAATTTGCGACATATCACTTTTATCTCTTCTTGCTTTAACACCAGATTTGGTTTAATTAAATTTATGTCAAATGAACACATGAAACGAAAGGAAAATCAGAAAGCCTGCAGTTGCCCATTAGTGAGTCAGTGACTGCACAGTGAAAGGCTTTTGAAGCCTGGCTTACTGCCAGAACAAGCTTGCAATGATGCTCAGAGACACCCATGATGCTTTGAAGGAAAGAACTTAGCTGACCTGAACCTGCTCCATGGAATCAGTCCAAATCCTCATGGGCTGGATGTAAAATCTATAATAAGTCTTCTGTCTTCAACCATTTACCTGTCAAGCGAAAGGAGTCAGGGTGTGAAACTACAATAACTGTACATAATTAATTAGAATAGATCATTCTTTATTTTTAACATGATTAAAAAATAAAATCCTCCCAAGCATTTTTTAACTCCTTAGCTACATATTTATCACTGATCAGCCTTTATACTGTGGATCTGCAGGGTTTTAAGCTATGAAGTATCTCTGGCCTACTTTGCCCACGGTGCAAGGGAGGTGTAGAGATCATGAGGGCGTCTGCTGGAACGTGGTCCTGCAAGATGCTGAGAACCACAGTCCAAATCTGGCAAAGCGAAACAGCATATGTTTACCTTTCAGCATGTGACTCCGTTCTCATGTTTAAAATACTTTGTGGGGCTGGGACTGAAACAGTCAGCATTTTTCAGGTGGGTACCATTGTGTAGCTGCCAACAGAGAGCAACCCAGGCGAAGAAGACAGGCAAGGAGATGTGGACCTCCAGGTGTGGGTCCTAACTATAGGATGACTTTAGGAGGAAGTTATTGTCAAAAGTGGTATTTAATCTGCATGAACTCCAGGTATAGTCCACACTGAAAATGCCTTTGCATAGTTAGCTTAATCTATTACCAAGTGGACTAGAAAATGTACTATCAGTGCCTGTATGATTGAGTTGCTACTGAGAAATAGCTACTCTGCATTCCTTTCCCAGCCTCTTTCCCTTGTAGACAAGATCTTATAAATACGTAAATAGATTATGTTAGTTTAGACTGTTAGATATCTATTTAAATGTAATCATCTTCATGCTGAGCAATTCTCAGCTATATATTACACGTTATTTACACAATAGACTATCATGCTATATGGTAATTTGATAGAGTTTTATTGCTAGATAATAATGAAACAAAGAATTTTCACTGCAATTATTATGTTACTGTCATGCTAAAAAGTCATTTTGCATCCTGTTTGCAGTCAGTTTAGCAGCTGCTAACTCTTGATCCATATCTCTCAGTGGTAAGACATTAATTTAAGTCCTGGAGTTTCAGCATTTCAAAATATCAATATTTTGACAGGTCATTCATTCTGAATACTAGATGGCTGTAGCTGAATTTGATGTAAGACAGCTAAATTATCTCTGCACTGTGTAAATAAATAAAACAATATGTCAATATATATTCTCTTCTATTATTTTAAATATAAGGCTGTTTAGTACCTCTTTGGACTGAAAGCTATAAAAACATGATTTGGTGTCAGTAAATGTGTATATCAATTTTGCAGTCACAAGAAAGTATCACTCATTGTAACAATACGTATTTATAACTCTGTGAAATTTTATCGGTGTTTTCTTTTACTACATACTTTATCTGCATACCATCTTAAGATTTCTATGGATATCAGAGTCCACTCTTCTAGCCGAACTATTTGGGTGAGACGCACACCTTGAAATAACTGACTGCCAATCCAGTGTGTGGATTTCTCCAGGGTCATCAAGTGTTGAAAGTTGAAGAAGTCAGATAAAGCTCAGTAAATATGTAAATTTGATTTGAAAAATTATCTGAAATGAAATATAATATGCAAATCTGTGAATATCTAGAAATAGAACCTTTGAAAATATGTGGCATCTTTTTACAAGGAATGCAATAACCCTTCTCGGTAGATCCTGCTCACAGTCATACAGATTCCTCTGTTTCATTTTGAACGGTACACTCCATATCATTTAATTAAAAAAAGAAAACAGAAATCAAAAAACTAAAATCTTCTGTCCAAAATTGCATAAAGACCTCAAAACCTTATAAAACATTTAGAAAACATCTTCAGTTGTGTATCTGTATTACCAAAGTATTTCACTGATATCTTACGCTTGGGACTTGTCCCTATTCGAAAGAGTATATTTGGAATATTTATACATACCAGAAAGAGAAAAAAAAATCATTAAGTGCTACAGATAAAGAGACTCATACTAATATCAGATTCTTTTATGCTGGAGGAGTCAGCATATTGAGATTGGTGGTAGCCTAGACACTCAAGCTGTGTCTTGCTCAAAATTCCCTATTGAACCATAAAGTCCCTGCAGCCGCCTATCTGTTGTCTGCTAGTAACACGTGCCTTGTTGTGTCCCTCTCTGCTTTTCATGAACCACAAAACATAAATAATGCTTCTTTTTCTTTGTTTATATTTTCCTCCACTTCTATCCATTCAAGACCTAGAGATTTATATGGGGAGATTACAAAGATAAAAAAATTTCAGTCCATGTCTGTAATTAAGATTTTTCAGTGATTCTGCTTTGTATGCTCTATTTTGCAAAATAATATTTTGTCCATAATAAGAAGATATTTTCAATTTTATTCTTGGTTGAGTGACATAACTAGAAAAGAATGTAATTCCCCTTAAAGTTACATCCATGGCTTGACTGATGACAAAGTTGCAATACCATGAGATCTCATGAACAGCATGCAGCAACTCCTTACCACTTGTATTTAACTTGTAATTAGATAAAATTTTTCTGTTTTCCTGGATGCATCTGGTTCTAATCACCTGAGAATTGGAAAAGAGTGTAACTGATTTTCAAATCTTATTAGATAGATTCCCTCAAAGTGACAAAGAATTATAAGATAAATTTATCTAATTTGCAGACGTCTTAAGTTAGATGGCACTGGAGGAGGAAAAAAAGGGGGCAGGGGTTGTTGCTTTTTTTTTTATCAGAATATCTATTCTTACAAATCATGAAAAATTCTTGGAAAGAAAAAAAAAACTTGTCACAGTGACCATTAGAAAGAATCAATCTAAAAGAGTAATGGTCTGCCAGAGAAAAGTTCTAGCATAAATCTAGATCTTTTATTTCATCATTGCTTGACATCAATAGAATGATATAAATATTTCTATCACACCAAGTGCCAGTTTCTATTTTACGTACACAGCTTCTAATTTTGCTACCCGGTTTTACGTAACCACTTGTAAAGTAGGTCCTGTGGGAGGGGTGTGGTCCGAATTTGGGAAAACAATACCTGGGATAAGCTAGAGCAGAAGACAGAAAATAGCAGAAGACAGCAGTAAGATTAGGCTGTGTCAGGAGGTGCTTCCTACGCTGCTGACTGACCCAGTCATCAGACAAGCAAGGTGCCCAGACTGACCTAGATATGAATTAATTTTTGAAGCTTTTTGAAACTTCAACGATATTGCAAGCCTATTTTTTCTTTATCAAATACGTGATAAGCATATTTTCTGTATATTCCACCCTTGTTTTTTTCTTCTACTGATTATAATTTTTGTCTCATTAAAAAAGAGTGTTTTTCTTTTTATTTATTAAAAAAAAAAAAAAAAAAGACCTAACTGGAAATCATTTATCTAACAAGGTAAGTTTCATTCTCCCTTCTAAGAGAAAAAATAGAGCTAACACTTTGAGCCTTTACAGATATTCCTGTTAGTACTGACTTTTCCTATTAGTAGTGATTTTTTTTCAGGTTTCTTCTCACCCATAGCTACAGTCTTTGAATGGAAAGATTCCTTAGAATGTTTTACTGTCAAACAATCTTAATTTCAAATAGATGTGACATTATATTTCACTGTATCACATTCATAGCATGACATAGGATGACTTTTCCAAACTTTCTGGTATTCAGGAGCATTCCACTTAATTTGTTAAAGAAAAGAAGGGAATAAACTTAGGGAAATGACAGGAAAATAATTACTTCTTTTCTGTCAAAGTGGCATATATATACCAAATAAGAAATAAATCCTAGGTATCAAAAACAGTCTAACTAGCATATATCAACACCTGTCAAATGAAGAAAAAAAAGAAAGTATCTGCCCTATTTGAAATCCATCTCTTACATAAATGCCACAGAGCTTCAGGGCTGAATGACAGCTTCATTTCAGGAATCATTCAAATCTCATATTTTTTATTATATTTCTACAGCTTTATGTTTGTCTTATAAAATTGCTCGTCTTGCAAGTAAGATATTCATACTCTAATAAAATGAATTTATCAAACTGATAAATACATGAAAAATATATTTAATTCCAGTTAATCGTTCTTGCTATATTTTTTTCACAGCATAACTTGTAACACTGGGACAGTTATTTTTTTAACAGTCTGCTTCTACCGAAAGGTTTTGATAAAAGTCCAAATTTGAGCACAGTCTTACACAATCCAATACATCTTTACAAGAAAAGGAATCTTCTTGAAATTAAAATTAACTGATGTCTCATGTGCTTTTAAAAATAGCTAGAACTACTCCATTTTTTAAAATGGAAGAAATGTAATCCGTGCAAATCAGCACAGATGGTTGTTAAAAATGTATCCATTTTTTAACATCCTGAATTAGAGAAGAGTTCATTGCTACAAAGACCAAGTGCATGTTTTTAATGTTGGGAAGGACAGTTCCTCAGAAAATCTTGTATCACAGGGTAGTGAGCGAATCAGGGTCCTTCTCAGTGTTTGCTCTGTTGGGATTTTTGTTTTGTAGGTGTACTGATTAAAGGGAGAGCATATGCGAAGATTCATAAACTCAGACCAGGAAAATCATAGATCCTAATGAAATTCAAACCTCTCCCACTTAATCTATGTAGTCATTTCTATGGTTTATGCAGAAGTTAAACAATGGCATCACCTAACATTAGCACTAACATTTCTTTCAGTCCCATTTAATGGATCAAAGAGCATATCTGTTGGTGAATCTTGCCTTCACAGAGGCATTAGTTCCTTTAAACATGTTTGTGACTATATTACAAACTCAAATAAATATTCTTGTCCTTAACAAATAACATTTTTAAGCTTCTAGTCAGCTTGTGACTTACAGAACAAACTCTGCAGCTATCATCTTACTCATTTCACAGTGCTGCTGACATAACTGCTGCCTCAGTTTATAGTAACATGATAAAAGAAGTATCCTTCAGTACATATTGTTCTCTAATGCAAAAAGATTGCAGCAAAAGCAGCGTAAACATGTAGAATGAAGGAAGTGAGGGAAGAATTCTTCGCAAAACACCTAATAGGTTGTTTAATTTGAAAAATGCTGTTCTCTGGTTTAGAAGAAGCAGTAAGCTATAGGTCCCCAGAGAGAGAGAGAGAGAGAGAGAGAATTACAATCCAGTCAAGAATATGCAGGGAATTTGTGGCCCCTGCTTTTACATACACTATTTAATAGCAATGGGACGAGGAAAAGAGATCTGCCAAGGTAGTCACTTAGAGTTTGCAATTCAGTTGTCTTGCTGAAACTTACTATAGGCATGAGCAAAATGTTGTGTGAAGAATATGTGGCTTGATATTATACTGGAGAAGTGAACTTTGCAACTGCTTATGCATAATTAATTGCCTGGGATTGCTAGCTTTTGTGCACCACTTTAGACAACAATGAAAAATTAAAGGGGAAAAAATAAACTCTGAAGTAGCCATAATGAGGGTAAAAATCTGCCTTTCTGTGCTGTTTTTGTCATCTGCTTGTATCTGGCGTTCTATATGAACACATATTTTTGCATATATTTTGTTTATGTGCGAGCCTTGGCATTTTAGCCATCTCCTGCAGAGGCCCCTTAGTACCATATGCTTCTGTTTTTCTTCATTGTGTGATGTGATCTCTTCTGACTGTTACATGCACGTGAAAGGACAGTGGGCTTTTGGGGGAGAAGAAACCATGCTTTAAGAGAGCACACGTCAGTTGGCCTTCAGTCGTGTGGAGCTGATTGGATCTGACAAGTGTTGTAGCTACTCATCGTAATGGATGTTTCTGCTTTAGCAGAGGAGAGGTGAAAAGGATGTAATTCCCAGTGGAAGAAGGCAACATGAACTATTATTTAATTACTAGCTAATATAAAAATCCCCTGGAATCCCTTGTTGATTTACAGACTTGCCTCTTCCTCCTTTCTCTATGAGGCAACTATTAGGGGTTTTATTGCAGTGCAGACAGCTATGCCCGTTAGGAAAATAGTTCCCAAAAGATAAAATACACACATTCCTCTCTTTTATGAAGCATAGAAGTCTATATAGATTCACCATCACATCTTGAAATCTAGAAATCATTCATGTTTTATCCTGCTTAAAAGATTATTTTTTCTTGATTCACTGTCTAAAAAGCAATTCCACTTTCAGAAGCAACTTTGTCCAAGACCTGGAGTTTTTTTGCTTTGTTTATCAGGAAAGCTTGATTACTTCTCTGACTGAATCCCTCCACCTTCTCCCTGTTCAAGCACTAATGCCTTGATTCAGCTCAAAACACACCTGGCCCATTTCTCTGTGAAACCAGAATTTTGCTGTGTTTTCTTATCTGGAGACAAAATCTTTTATTTGTTACTACTGCTGTGGAAAAAAACAGGCAAGTGACCTTTTGCTTTATCTCTGTTACAAATTTCATATGTACAGGTAATAAAAGACAAAGGGGTCAAAAACTGATGCTCAGAATTAAACGCTGGCCTAAAATTAAGATTTCATAACTGAGAGATAAAAAAAAAAAAAAAAAAAAAAAAAAAAAAGGTACTGCCAAAAATAAATCTGGACAAGATTATAGCCAAAGATTTGGATCCTCATTAGCCCCAAGTGGTTTCAGATAGAGATACACATTCCAGTATATTTCCACATTTAACCCTTTTTAATGATGTTTTTCATATTGTCTTTAACATGTGGTAGAATAGTTACCTTAAACTGTAGATTTTCTCCTATTCCTTAAACTGGATTAAGAATGTTAAAACACTATTAAAAATATATACTCTTAAGATTTAAGATACATAAGATTTCTAAAGTCTGAGTATAAGAAATAGAAATAAGAAATAAAGAATAAAGTCTTTATAAAACTAAAATAGCTTTTGAACATAAAGAATGGAGAAAAAAAAATAAAAAGCACCTATGTTACATGTTGGAACTTATTAGCTTCCTCAGTACATGTACTTTTATTACCATCCCTAGTAAAATCTCTGGCTACTATGAACTATATATAATTACTACCAAATTTGCACAACTCTTCAGATACAGCACTTCATAGAGCTTGCAGCACACATCACAAATTTAAGGACTTAGTGCACGGCATTTTACATGGTTTAAAAAATGTTGAGATGATTCAGTAAATATGAATGTTTTGATAACCCAGCGTAAAGAGGAAAGAAAATCAGAAAGAAAAAGTCAGAGTGTGGCACATTTGAAATTCAAGTTTGCCTCTTTCTAGGGCTAGTCCCAGTTCTCCAGGCCATCATATTGCCTCTGTACTGTGTAAAGTCTCACATAGTATTTGCAATATTTGCTCACCATTAATATATCATTTCTGTTTTGGTAGCCCTATGGCACATTAGTATTTGATATTGGAAATGTTCCTTATGTGATTTTCAAGACAGAAGAGTGTGGTGTTATATCTGCAGTTTTCTCACAGTGTCCATATTTGCCATCATGAGCACCAGTGCATGATGTCCTAATGATTTGGATTTTGTTTTAATAATGCAGCTAACCCACCTGCTCTCAAGCTGACCACTGTGGAGTGTCTGCCTTGTGAAAGACCTGTGAGTCTCTTAAAGGATATCAAAAGTTGTCTCTCCCTAGAGATACAATGGGACAAATTTTCCCTCTGTGCTATTCTATCATGCATTGTGCAATGCTGATGTGTAGTCGCCTGGCTATTTTCCCTTTTCAGATCTCATTTGCAGAAACAAACCATATGCGCTAACCTTGCAAATACTTTGCTTTAATGTCCACTAACCAGGGCACTTTCCTTTGGAGATGTGTATTTCTGCTTTGTTCTTGAAAAGCTTAGAAAGATAGAGCTCCCTTCTGTCTCTTCTCTTTTTAACCTCAGGATAGGGGATGTCCTAACCTTTTGGTGTGTGCAAATTCATCTCACTCTGAAATGTGACACAGATGACACAGAGAGGGGTACACACACATGCTGTTAACAGAGGGCAAACACTTAGGGTGAATGACTGGCTGCTATGGGATGATTTCCCAGAATGTTTTGCACATTAATGTTTTCTCTGAAAAGATTCAGCCTGACTCTATCAGCACCCATAGCTGTGTCCCTGTGTCCGCACAAATTACCAAGTTCAGCAGTCACCTATTCACCAACAGACTAACCTGTTTCAGACAGAGACAGCAGAAGATAGGCAGCTGGAATTAGGAAATCTGGCCAAAGAGAGCTACTTGTCATACATTCCTCTGTGAACTGAATCAGTAGAATCACAGGAGATTGATAAAAGCTGAGATTTTGGCTGGTGTGTCATTTCTGCCAGAAGAAAAATGTGATGATGATATGTATAATAGAAATAGAGTGAAGAAAAAGAGAAAACAAAAGAGGCAAAGTTGAACTTTAGACACATTATTTCAAAGTTAAAATAAAAAATTTTGGAGAGAATGAAGTGTAATTGAAGTATGCTTTCAGTTTCTTGATTTTAACACTGTATTTTTGCTTTTACTCAATATCTCTGTCCAGAGGGAGACTAAATAAAAGAATAGAGAGGTGCTTACCTCCTTTTCCTCAAAAAACATTAGTTCTAATTATGAACATTCATAATGACTCTTTGCCATACTTTAATGAAAGGAGAAATGAACATTGGACAGCTAACAGAGGTTGAATATGGTTAACGTGGGTGGAAAATCTGGCCAAGAGGAGGAGGAGAAAAGGGAGGAGAAGAGGACTAAAAGAAATTTGCAGGTTACCTCCTTGCCATGCCCTGGAGAAGCAACACATTCGCCTGTCTAGGAGGAAAAACAGCACAGTCCAGTCTGCAGTCACTTCACGTGGAACGGGTGCCTCTCCGTTAGCTTTTGAGAGAAAAAGAAAGCAAAAAAAGTACAAGGATATCTAGATCTAATTTGCTGCTGAGGGAGTACTATGAAGGTCGATGTCCTCATGGGCCAGTTCTGGTGGGCAGGACCTAGGTGGTATTCCCCATGGACACCATGAGCCTCTGTCAATTGATATTGCTCATGTTTTCTTGGTGGCCCACTGTCTGACACATAACTTAGACATGTCTGTGGCTGCTCTGGGCTGCATGCATGGCATGGGTCTATAGCACAAGTGCACTGGCTAACCTCCTGCGGACACATTGCCTTCATGCCCGCTCTTTCCATGATAGATCCTCAGTGTCCTCTGTGGCACACACCACCAGTGCTGCCTGTGTGGGAGGAGGCATACGGATGGATGATATTTTGCAGGACTTCCTACCATTTTGCACAGATGGCACGTGTTTATGCTTTCCACACTGCTGCACACTGGACAAGATGATCAGGACAGACGATTTATAATGGAGTTCACTGGAGATGAGATTCATCTGCAGTGGTTTAGTTTCACAGAGATGGCCATAAACAGGGGATGCTCTTCATGGCTAGTCACAGTTCCCTTTGGAACGACTTTGAGGCAGCCCCCGCAAAGCGTATATGGGCTAGAAATGCTCTTTTTATCATAACTGAGGGAGCTGTGAGCACTTCAGAGTCATTTGAGCTTGTTTGCAGTTTGAATTGTGTGTTTCTTCTTACTGTTTTTTTGGTTTTGTTTTCTTTCTCCTGTTGGTTACTCAGAGGTACCATACGTAGAGGTTATTAGGCCGCTGCACCTGTGTGTGCAAAGGTAGAGGAGGAGTGAGCGCTAGGGCAGCTAGGGGATAGGAAATGAGCCTGCCAGCCTGGGAAGGAAAGTGTGAGATAAAACCACTTCTTCCCACCAAACCCAGGAACTGAATGGTCCATCACAATCTCCAAAGACTTTAGAAGCAGGTACGCAATTGCAGGCAGGAGGCTCAAGCATAAATCCAGAAGAAAACCTTGGAGATTTACCAACTGTTCTTAATCGTGAAGCAGGGGGGTCCTTTCTTCATTTGCGGGTCCACTCACACACCAAGCAAATCTGAAACCATTACAACTCATGGCAGTTGGTCGATAGTGTGGAAAAACCTCATTTACTGACTGGCCAGACAGTTTTAAAACCTTCAGATTTTTCTAAGTCTAGGTTATTAACTGTCTGACTGTAATCACATCTTCACCATAGGGAGCTTCAAAAGCTTTTCATTTGCATTGAATCAGTTGCCTTCCTCCCTGTCTTTTTTCCCCCTGGAAATAAGCTTAAATAATTCAACAAACTGCACACATGGCTAGTGATTATTGAACCATTCTGAAACACTCGAGGCAAATGGACCATTATGTAGTGGGAATTAAAACTTTCCTTGCAGTCATTGGGAGAAAGATGTATACATATATATATGTGTAAAATCTCTTGTGCTCTCACGTGTATGTATGTGTGTGCATGTGTGAGACTGCATGTGGAGAGGAATATATGTAAACACTCCCTTCTCACAGAAACTCAGTGACTATTCAAAAAATAGTATTATTTAGTGCAGTAATCCAAGACCGTATTAGAGATGAGTCAGGGTAGAAAATGTCGACCACAGAGTCTAAACTGTGAAGGTAGTAAGATTTTTTTTTTAATGCCTTGCTTTTCCCATCAAAAAAACAGCATTTTCCTTCATGCTGTGTTTTATGTGAAGGAGTTATATAGGACTCTGCTGTTAACATAAAGCCGTGTAACATAGCTGTCTTGTATGGTGATACCCAAAACTGAAACTGTAAATAAATAAATAAAAACTGTATTTTAATTCTATGCTGGTCAATATTTTTACTGAAGAATAAATTGATGAAACTATACTTTTTAGCTCAAGTGAACAAGACTAAACTAACAACATTAAACAAGATCAAACTGAATAACACTGAACTGAATAGCTAAACTGACAGAGAAATTTAAATTAACAAGAAAAGAACTCAGCTCAAAAATAGCATAAGACAACTATTCTCTGCCTAAAACCTTATGGCTTTGTCCAATATTTCTGAACTGAGTACTGGATTTCACTCAGTGTCTTGGCATTTTTACACTTCAGGATGGACCCTGTCTTTAGTACTCTGGGGCTTTGTCAGATTATTAATCTCTCAGTGTTTGGGTTTTCGCCACCCACTGGTGGCCAAAAATTCTTTTTTTTAATGATAAATCTTTATTCTGGGAGAATGTACCACATCAGTGGCTACCTGTCAAGATGCAACAGCAACAACAAAAACAATATAAATCTCATAAAAATCCAAATATTTTTTTCTAGGGTATTATCACAATTTCTAATAAACAACAGGTTAACATAATTAGACAGAGTGCCTCACTATGATATGGTAAAATTATTGTTATATTATGACTTTTAATGCATTTAAGATTTTAATGAGATATTTCTAATCTGATTTCGTCTTTCATAAGACTTTATTTCCTGTCTTCCTTCTCTTTTCCTTTGAATAGCTGAATATTTTCAGTCTTAGTAATTTAAAGGAGTGCTGAGTTGGACTATACCTTGAATACCGATACTGAACATATCTACAGCCATGTTATATTGTATATTATCCTGCTGTGGATAGGCTCTTTTGAATGTCAGTATGGCATTCACCCTCCAAATCCTGTAACAATTCAATTCTTGCAAGTGCGTTGACACATATCTAGAGGAGACAGAAAAAGCTTCCATGCTTTCATAAGGAATTTTCTTTCCATTTGGAAACTATATAACAACTTTTGAGGCAGAATTGTCACCAGAATCCTCCTGCCTTTTTCAGTCATGGGTAAGGCAGAACATTGAGGAAATTGAAGAATCATCCAGATTATATTATGTTCTTGGCCACCTGAAAATCCTGCTGGTAACACTGGAAGTTTTGTCTGGATACTCAATAACAACTGATTATTAAAAAGAAAAAAACAAACAAACAAACAAACAATATGCATAATATTCTTTTCCATATCCACTTAATTATGTGTCTATTGTTGATGATATCAAACACTTAAGGTTTTACCTATCCTAAACACCATGTGAGGGACCTTAGGCCTTGGAATCAGGCAGAACAAATTGGCGGGTAATCAAGAAAAATACATAGTAATACAACAGATAGTGCTGTCTCCTACCAGAAAAACAAATCTTTCTTCTCACTCACTTGAGAAAGTAAGAGAGAAAGGTAACTCTGTGAAGTCCAAGCTCCATGAACACTGTCTTTCGGGCATCTATATGCTAAATATTTGTGTATTTTTATATATAAGTTTGATCAATTGTAATTGCATATGAAAAGAAAAGGCGAAAGGCGAAAGGCGAAAGGCGAAAGGCGAAGGGA
>WBNA01000243.1:444804-496110 GCA_013398345.1 Nothocercus nigrocapillus | reverse complement strand
AAGGAAAGGAAAGGAAAGGAAAGGAAAGGAAAGGAAAGGAAAGGAAAGGAAAGGAAAGGAAAGGAAAGGAAAGGAAAGGAAAGGAAAGGAATCCAGGTAACTTTTTTCAGGTAGCTACATGTTTAGCAAATTAAATATTTTATAAAATTTATCTGTGGATATGAACAGCAGCATATAATAATTAAAATCACAGAGAACAATTTATATCACATTTATTTTAACTTTAAAAGTGCTCTTACACCTGGTCAAGTTAAATTACTGAGGCGCTCATTTCTGTTGTTGAACAATGCTGCTTGCTGATCATTAGAAATAAATCCTGTAATGTCAGATTTCAAGTACCCCTTTTATTGATTGATGTATGGCATTCACCCAAGGAGCAGGGCTTGTATGAGTGTCTTCTCCATGTGAGAAATTCTTCCATGCAAGTGGCTGCTTGGCAAAGCTGTTCAATTTAATGTGTGCTTAAAGTACACTTTACTGGCCTGAAGATCAGATTATAGTCTGCAAATGGCAATGACGTAGTGTAGCAAGGAAAAGGAGATATAGACAGAGGAAAAGAGCTGTGACGAAGGACACTGCCACCTGTGATAAGCAGGGTAGTGATTTTAGTGTCTAGGCTATAGTTTTTAGCTGCCAATTGGCCAGTTGGCTTTCCAGAGCTAACACAAGTATGTGAAAGAAAAATGGAATCTAAGTATTTATTTATAGAGTTACACAGTTCAAAATCACCGAGTTGCTCTAGGGATGCTCTCAGATATGAGAAGAGCAGGAAGAGTGTAGTCATCATGACTTGTAATCACCATATAGGAATATGAAACAAAAAGAACCACAGAGTTTCCCTCAGTCTGTTGGTACACCTGCACGCATGCATACCTGGAAGTCAGGAAGAGATGGAGATACACATTGCTCCACCAACTCACTGCCAGACTCTATATCAAAATACAATCTTCAGTGCTTCCATCTCCTACAGTTTAAGCTCAACATGCTTATTATGACGATACTCTGCTTGTCTCCAGGGAAGAGGGAAGACTAAATCAAATTAACAGGGCTAATTGTTCTAGCCGCACTTCTTGTTCCCTCGTACTATATTTCTGATGTTCCTTTGTGTTACTGGGCAGTGTTATTTGTGACTGCCAGACTGTGTTTCTTCCCCACACTGCCCTGACATATCTGCTCCTCTGTCCTGTGACCTCAGACTCAACTGGAATGAGATTCCATCTGTACTGTACCTCAGGGAGGCACTAAAATTATTTATCACTGAACCTCAAGGCCAAGTAGATCCCGGTCCTAGAAGCACATCGCATCCATAGAAACACTGCTAATACTCAGTAGATGTGAGAGCATAACTGTTATTAAGGTCTACAGGCTATGAAAATCCCAACTACATTGGTTTTAATGAAATTTTCCAGATGTAAGATCCGAATTTGGCTCCCATGCTTTACCTTCTGTAGCTAAGAAACAGCTAAAATAGAGTGTAAGTCATGACAACTCCCCAAGTCTTCATGCAAGGTTTAAACCAAATTCAAAAGCTCAAAGTTTGAAATTTCTTAAAACTCAATTGTTTTTTTCCTTCCCTCATCACTTTTTATTTTTACATTCCTTTGCCAGAAATATATAAAAAAAATAAATCTTCTTAAGGAAAAAAAAAAAAAAAAGGAAAGAATCTAAGCTTAGTTTTGCAGACTAAAGAGGTTCAGATTTTTTAACTAAGCACCTGAACTTATGTGTGAACTCAAATTGCAACAGACTAATATTCATCTTATGTTAGTCAGTAGCACAAGCCCTGTTGTGAGTTACTGGTTAATTTATGCATTATCTGTCCACATTATGAAGTGGAATTATACCTTGGGCACTGGTAGCTAAGATTTTCCAACACTAAGCAGTAATGGAAATTGCTAATCCCAACTCATTTTGTCATGGGGTTCGTATTATGCAGGCCCACAGATTTTGCTGCACTCAGCAGTTTAACACAGCACTTGTAATAGCACTAAGATGAAAGAATAAATTGTGTCTCTGTGCTCTAATGTGGGATGCAATATGATTTCAGGAAACAATATCGAGCCATTCACAATTGTGAATTGTACCCCTGACATTACACAGCTCGAACACCTAATGATCAGAGTTCAAAATTCAGACAGCTTTTATTTAAGATGCATCTATTTGACCACTGGAAACGAATACTGAACTCAGAAAACTAGCTCTGCTTTCTGCTCTTGCACAAATTCAAGGCAAATCTCCTGAAGCTTATGGTGTGTGAAGGAGCTTTAATTTACGTGGGTATAAAAGACAAATTATGCAGTCTCTAGACACAGGATCACAGGATCTGGGAGTGAGATCCTGGTATGCTTAGACGTTCTATATCTTTACATAACTCACTCAGACTTAGTTTTGCAGTATACTTTATATAATTTTTAAAAAAGAAGGGTTTAATCAGATTAAATGATAGGACCAGTTGATTAATTACGGTGTTTTTGAGGTAGGATTGTATGGGTTTTTAATTCTCAGAATCAGCTTCCCTAGTCCCACCTCCTGCCATCATCTATCAGATTATGCTTCATTACTAGTCTATTCATTTTCCAGATAACTCAGACAAACAGGGAGACAGATTATCAAACAGGGCTTTTCATTTTTGCCTGTTATGGAATAAAAGAGTTAATATAAAGCTATCGTTCTCTTTTCTCCAGTATATAAAGAGACATGCTCACAATTCCTGTTTAGCAACGTTACCATATGCAAAATAAATTAATCAGCAGGGGTTTGGTTTATACTTAGGGGTCTTCAAAAATGTGGGAGAGGGACAGCATCTTTTTGTTGCTGTGTTTTTTTGTGTTTTTTTTTTTAAATGTTCATAACCCTATTCAGTTGGGAAACATGGTGGTGGGCATCTTTGTAACATTTCATCCAGGAATGTAAATTTGTTGTTTTCACATATATGAGTAACAGAATTGGACCAAAAAAAAAAAGGTGAAGGAAATCCTGATGCCACTTGCCATTAGAAAAAAAAATATATATATATAGAGAGAGAGAGCAAGAAGGGTAGCTTGTTAAAAAATCTTAAAATACTTGCAAATCTCTTGTTGTTTGTGTATCTCTTTGTAAATAGCTAACTTCTTCAGGCACCTGCTTGAAGACTGTTAAAGTTAATTGAAATATTTCCAATCGTATAAATCCATAACATTTACTAACACACAATATTGCAGTACTGTAAGTTTAATTGACTTCTCCCTATTTTACTTATTGAAATTAATGTGTTTTATTTCAGTTAATTGCCTATTTATGTGCTCTACCATTTTATAGGAATGCACATCTTGATATAATAAATAACAAAAACACTAAAGAAAAACAACTCATTTATTCGTGCTTAGAGAAGAATTTAGATGGAAAAGGATTTGTCACTTAGAACATTAAGGCACCTTTGCTGTGTGTCTGTTTCCTGATTTTATTGATAACAATTAGAAAATTGAATATAATCTTTATAGGGACAAGATTTCAAAATTCAAAGCTTAGGGCACCTTCCAAATTTGTAAAGGTGCTGAAAAACTAGAAAGTCCCATTGCTCTCAAATGTTTTGTTCTGATACCACCTGTGACTTTGATCCAGTGATAATTTGCATTCTGCATATTGCAAGAGTAATCAAAACGTGCTAGTTATCAGGACACACAGAAAGCCAAGTGGCAAAAGGATAAAGCAATAAGAGCTAACTGGATTATTTCATTTCCTTTCATTTTTTCCCTTTGATTTCTCAATAATATCACTTCTATAAACATGGAAATTGCAGAGAGAAAAAAAAAAAGAAAATAAACAACTCTTCCAAAATTTCATTAAACAAAAATATTTCCAGTAATTAAAATTTTTTCCTTGGCCATCTATTTTGCCATGAAATGTGATAAAGTGATGTCCAATTATAGTCTTTTTACAATTGTTCTTGTTTTTTTATAACTTCAATTTAACGGAAATTAAAAAAGTATTACAACAGGAAATACATGGTATTTTTTTTATTTGGGAAAAAATTATCTTGAAACTTTGATTTTCCAAACACTTATGTTTCCATGGCTTGTTTTTGAATGGGATCTGCCTTTAATAAGCTCATACTGTTTTGCTGTGGAGATTTTCTTCCCTTTCACTTCCTGGCCTTGCTGCCTGAGCTTGTGAATTAACATCATGGGGACATTTGTCTGAGGTATTAAAGCAGGCAAAACCACATAACAAAGTGGGTACAGAGGGAACAGAGTAGAGATGCAAAGGCAGCAGGGTAAAAGTGTAGGCGACGTCTCCACATGCAAGATCAGAGACAAAAGGAGAGACAAGTGGATGCACTAGTGAAAGCCCTGAAGGGCATGGTCTCATAAGGAAATATACGATCAGATTTTTCAAAAGCAATTGAACAGCCATGGATGAAGACAGACTAGAGGTCCTCATTTATCCCAGAGGGGGGGCAAAAGACTTTGACAAAAGCAAATATAGCAAAATGCCTGAGGATGGGCTTTATGGGAAGAAGGAGATAGAAAGAAAATTAATGGATGGATAGATCTTCCTGGTTACATCAGTGGGATAGATGAGTGATTAGGGGAAGAAAATAAGAAAGGAAAATGGCAAGAGAATGAGAGGGTATTACAGGACAAATGAAAAAGAAAGTAAGTAGCCAAGAAGTGATCTTTGATTACTTAAGGATTTATGTGCTGTACTTGTAAAAGACAGCACATGCCTATCACAGGAAAGAGACATCTGCATAAAAGGATCTTGTTTGGTAATCAAACACTGAGAGTAAAGAAAAAATTGCTAGTGTTGAAGTGATTCTCTTCAGGAAGATTTCAGAATAGGGAGATGGATCAGACTCACCAAGTTCTGTAATGAGATACAGTGTCTGTGATAGACGGGAATCAGGATAATCAAGCAGGGATTTCTTGCCACCTGACCATGTTTTGTGTCCGTAGAGTCCCACAGGACAAAATAGCACCCACTTAATCCTTTACGGCTTTTGGATAAACAGAAAAATCCTCTCCCCTCTGCTTCTAATCCTTCCCTGTTTGCACTGACACATTCATCACACAATGAAGATTGTGGTGGGTAACAAAAGGGAAAAGGCAGAAAGCATGGCAAGGGCACGTACTGCACATCTCTGCCATGAGAGGGGGACAACATAACACAGGCACTGGATAAGATTGAGAATGGTATTTTCCTCATTTTTTATGTATTGTAAAAAAGCAGCAACCCCACTGACCTCAGTGATGGTTCCAGGAACTTCTTCAACCTGTAAATTGACTAATAAGTGTGGTTTGAAGAAGGGATATTCTTTCTCTTTGGAGAAAATATCACAGCAGACAAGACCCATGTGGACTCTTTCCCACTCCATCCCCACATTTTTTCTACAAACTCACAGGCTTTATCTTTCCCCTGGTTTCTCAGGACCAAGAAAATCCCGTTTAATCTAAAATGAATTAATGTTGGAAAAACAAAGAAATAAACAAGAAGTCCTACAATAAATCCTCTTTCTTTTTCTAAATAGATAGCAAAGCGAAAAACCTTCACAACATGGTCAGGTACCTAAGCTTTCTGTTAGGTAACATGCCATATTACTTGTGGCAAAAATAATTTTCAATAAATATGCATCGCACTTATTCTTTAGCAGATAAAACAGTGGAAATTCTATCATTTAACAACAGCACAAGCCCCAAAAGCATTTCACCATTTTGAGATCAAAATAATCTGTGTAATAAGCTATCTGAGTTCATCAGACAGGGCATATGTGCAAATCAGGACTATAATTCATATGGCACAAGGGCCACAGAATTAGTTATTCAGCAAATGGTTTTTTGATAGCACTCTGGAGGCCTATTTTTTCACTTTACATTTATTTTAGTTTTGCACCTGTTTAGTTGTTAAGTCCCTTTACCTCTCCATTACAATTTCCATATCTTTTCAGTATATTTTTCACTGCTCCATTCAGTGGCTGCATGTAGCTCAGCATAGCATTTATAAGCATTTGGATGAAAATGTACTATGAGGAAAGCACTGCCATATTTAAGCCACAAAACAAGTATTTTCAGTTTAGGTGACCTTAAATCTTTAATTTAAGGGCATGATGATATTAGCTAAACAGTGAACAAATCATAGTGGGCCCATTACTGAGAAACAAATACGCATCTGATTCCTTCAGGTTCATCACCCTGCGATTCTCCATAGCCTCATCAGGAGGGTCATCAGCCACAGGAAGGGTGAACCAGACCATTCAACACTCCTTTCTCAAAGAATTTCCTTATAATTTTTGCAAGTCCTATTTCACTATTTATTTTACTAAATGGAAATGAACTTCAACTACTAAAAATATTTTTTGCCCATGATAGTGGAGACTGATAAGAATAAGAAAGTTTACATAAACGACAAAAAGGAGGGTTATAGAAATGCACAGGAATATCTTCCCACTCATTATGGGGAGGAAGGGATTAAGTTTGCTTATTTTATGAAGAGGATTGATGGGATTTGAGGAAAGGAAGACGGAGGAGACAAAGACAACACCAAAGTTGACCTTAGGAGTGTTAAGGACAATTATATCCAGGGTGACTAAAGAAAGGAGGAAGAAATTTAGGAGAAAATATCAGGAGTTCATTTGAAACTACCTACAGTATTTTCAAATTTCAGTTACTAATTAAACATATACAAAACACATTTGAAGACAGATTCTCATATTGGTTAATATTTTTTCTCTGCTCAGAGATACCTTTTGTTCAATATAAATATGTATTTTAGTAAAGATACAGAGTATTTAAAACTTATTAATAGTCCCTGAGAAGCTATTTAAATGTAAGTATTATTAAGCCATTCTTTAACACAAGTGTGCATTACATGTCTGGAATAAGAGACAAATAAGATGAGCTCTTAGCAGCTTCAACGCTGTCAAAATCTTTTGTGAGAACAATCTTACTGAATTGACTCTATACAACTTTTGTAATAATACAAGTATAGATTTAATAGGCAATTTTATTAGAAGAGAATCTTTTTGACTGCAACAAAAACAAATGTCTTTCTTTTGCCAATCATAGTACTTTTTTTTCTTAAAACTGCATGAAGATCTGTGTTTTGCTACTCACTTTCCATTGAAATAAGATTCAAGGTTCTGTATCTATTCAGAGCTATATCATTAGAAATTCAGTAATGGTAGATGAAATAAAAACCATTGTACACTAATGATGTTAGCAAATCGAGCTTTTCTTTCATAAATCTCTTCAAAGTTTGTTAACTCAGTGAAGAAACTTGGAAACTAATGTTAATCATTGTTTTTTTCAAAGATATTTCACAATTCAAATAATGGCAAAAACTTGAATCGCTAACCAGGACAAAGAAAGGGAACACAGTCTTTCAAAAGTTGTTTCACCTTAACGTCCTATATATGTAGAAGATTCCCAGAGCAGCTCAATTGTAAAAGAACCACATTGCATGTATGAAATGGAACAGTTTAATGGACATTTCTGAGGCACTACAAATAGCTTCCAAGTACCATTGTAACGTATACAGTGCAATGGTAAATACGAACTTCCTCAAGTTTTCCCTCTCTACAGGTATGCAAACAAACAGGTGTATATAAACTTTTAGTGAGTCATCATGTTATTCAGAACATATACATAATTATATAATGCATTATAGAATTATACAGTTCCATTCACTGCAGCTTTTAAATTACATTTTTATGTACAGCTTTCCACCTTTCTCCAGCATGTCTCCTTCTCCTCTCAACGTTATTTCTTTTTTCATTCTCTACCATATGACTCTCAATTTCTCTTTGAAGTTCACTTCTGCTCTTCCTTGACAGACCAATATTAACATTTCTCCTTCCTAGCAACACTTGTTTGAATCTCTTAGTCTACATTTATATTCCTCATCCATGTCCTGAGGATTCCTGCAGCTTCCATGGAAGTTATTCCTGTTGGTAATACCTTTTACCCTGCTTCACCTTGGCCTTGAGGACAGTAATGGTGGAGCAATTCTTGAACCTCTAAAGGAAATGACAGAAAAAATGTCACTGAAAAACTTAAGCACAACTGCAGAGTAAACAGAATGGAAGAAGGAGGGGTAAAAAAAAAATCCTTAGAGTGTAAGGGGGTACAAGAGGATCATAAGGGTGCTCACAAGAAGAAATACATTTGAAAGAACGCATATGACAACAAAATGTCTCCAGGTGGCTTTCCTGAGGATAAATTTGGATAATATAATGTGTTGATAAAACCTTCTTAAAAGCACTAAATCTGAACACAGATGCAAAGGCTGACTAGGCAAATAAGTAATTCCAGCCTTAGAAAAGGAATCTCTGATCCCTGACAAACTGGTTCAGTAGAAGTTACAGCACACTTTCTTAAACATACAGGGAAATGAGGGAGATTCTATGAAGATACAGATAGACTAAAATCCTGGAAAATGTCCTGTGGCCCAGGAAGCATTACTGTACTGGTAGCTGTTGGAATAAGTAATCTATCACAGAGGAGTAATTTCCCTCTTAAAATCCTATGACCATTGTTAATTACAAAAGTTTGCTGTGAAACAATACTAGCGTCCAGAATTACCTGAAGGACTAATTGTAAAGAAATCATCTGATGATACTGCAATCTCTAGACCTCCTCTAGACCTCCCCAAAATTCAGTCTTCCGGTCAGCCCAAGCTTCTTCTGTCTCAGAAACAGAATATTTAAAACAAGGACTTTTAATCCACTTGTGCTAGCTTTTTCAGATCCAGACTGTAAACTCAGTTGTGGATGAATATGGGAATGTCTGCATTCTTGCTTCTTCTAAAACATGTTCTATAGAGAGGGGAAAAAAAAGTACTTTTTTTTTATCAAGTCTGTATGACAACTTTCAGTCGTCCTTATCTCTCACAAAAAGATTTAAAAACAAAAGAAGACCCCCAAACAACAACAAAAACACAAAGCCCACCACCGAAAGGATGGCTTAGATTCCAAGAAATGCAGATTTCTTAAATTGTGTAATCTGCATTACTTAATAGAGCAGGGAGACAATTAAGAACAGTCCCCTATTTGGTTTAATTAGGCTAACTATAGGTAAGGGAATCATATGGTAGAAAGAGGGGCATTCGGTGGAGAGAATCTCTCATGGATCTCTTTCATGCCTGAATCTTCCACTGTGACAGAGTTAAAGATATCTAATGCTTGACTTTCACCCCTTTAATGCTAAAAAGTAAATGAATCACACTGTTTACATTATAAAGACTTTGCAATTTTATGCCTCAGGCATTTTCCCTGATGTTGGGAGAAAAGGGAGAGGGCAGCTGATGTATTCATCTTTATTAAATTAAAAATGGTGTCAAGTTATGCATAAAGCTTAATTTTAGCCTTCGTATATACTTACAAGGCACACAAGGCAATTAGCTATTTTTAAAAGTGCATAGAAATAATAATAATAATAATAATAATAATAATAGTAATAAACTGTATGTAACATGAATTAGGGAGTAAAACTCAAGTTAAAAAACAATGAGAGATATGGAGCTCAGATAAATGACTTCTACTTTCATAGGTCTTTTCAGTATTACACTGTCGTATCGTATCTTCAATTTTCATTGTTCCTAACTGAGTACTCTGAAACTATGTCCTATTACTTTGTTAATATGTTGATACATATAAATGCTCAACTTGGTATATGAATAATACACCGGTAGCAAGTCCAGAAAAGAGAGTATTTTTGAAAAACAAAAAGAACCAAAGAAATAGTCATAAATATTCATTAATATAAACATTAAGAGAAAAAGAAGAAAAGAGAGAGAATAGTTACTGCTCCAAAATTATTCCATAATGCCATACTTCAGCACCCAGACCAGATGGAAAGAGTCACCTTTGACTAGTTAAATATACTTCATCTCCTGACTTTAATATCATAATGCTTGGCAATCTCAAAATTTTTAATCTGCTTATGCTGAGAACACAAGTATGAGGAAGTAAAGGAGTGTTTACAGATGGAGCAAAGACCCTTCTGCTTCAGTTTAATCTCATCGCAGGAGCACTGAAGATAGATTTTTCCTTCATGTGGTATTAATCACGCCTTTTCTCCTCTCAGTTCTACAGATTTTACCAACAAAACATCTCATGGTCTCTTATGTTCACAGACCTAGGGATTTTCTTCAACATTATAATTAACTTGTTAATAAGTAGGTAATGTACACACAAAAAATGGCTTTACAAGGCACAAGACGTCACTGACAAGGAAATGGTCCTTTTTGATCCTGGGAGACGAGGTCAGACTGGGCAGCTCTGCTGGCCTTTGTCCTGCCGTGGTGGCCTGCATTTCTTGCGCTGGTGTGCACATGAGATACAAATCCCCCATAACACAAGTTTCCTCTTCTTTTTCTTCATCTCAATGGCTCTTGTGAGCTTCCGAATTGTGCACAGAGTAATTCTAAATTCTGAGAGGTCATCTTCTGCTCCCATTTACAGAACAGGAAGCTTCTTATTAATTACAACGGAAGTATAATTGAAAGTCTAATGAGCACACAAAAATCCTAACTATTAACAGTGTTTACATTCACATACCCCTAGGTCTTCTACTTCCTTTCCTCAGTCACTGCTTCTTTAATGAGAGAAGGTTATCAACAAACTCTACAGGCCTTTAGCTACCAGAAAGTCTTCCCTCTGAGTTGTTCCTCATTTTATGCTATATGATGGCTACAGTCTACCTATCAAGGCTAGACAACTAAAAATATGCAACATGTTCTGAGGCTGCTGCCCCTAGAAATTTCTGAGAAAAACAAAGAAGAAACAGAACTGTCTAGAAGAGTATCCCACTTTAGGATTCACAGTGAGGCTGATGTCAACACCAAAGGCAGCTGTATGCATAAATTTAGATTTTTTTCATGCCCATTGAAAATACTCTTTCCTGTCTAGCATTAAGAGTATGTTATTTACACACAGTCTGTTCTAGTATTCTTGGACATCTTAAAACTGTAGACCCTTCTTCAATGTCAATTTTCCAGAAGAACATGTCCACTATTTACCTTGAGACAGAAAAAATCAACACTTAATGCTTTATAAGCTATAGCAGGACCTCTGCTAATGTATTTTCCTCACCTATTAAGAATCAGCATACGCCAGCACTCTGTATAGTTCCTGACTAGGCAAGGCACAACAGGAGATTTAAGAAAAAAAATAATCTATAACTTTGTGTTTCAGTGAAATTAGATGGATAAAAAGTATATATGAGTGAGAAAAAAAAAAAAAAAAAGTTTTTATGACAGATTCTGTTTTGAATCTCTCACAAAGTTGACCCAGGATTCTAAACAGGAATAAAGATCTCTAATCCCCAAGAAAGACATCCAGATGCACATCAACAGCACTCACCATTTCAGAGGACAGCTGGTAAACTGGATTGTATTCCTTTTGAAAAGCAGTATGACGAAGTTGTTTATTCAGCAAAACAAACTGTTCCCTGTGTCTGTTAACAAGGCTGGCTTTGTGCAGCACAGACTTCTGCAGTGCTGACTCCTGTTTGGAACCATTTCACACTAATTAGAAATAAGAGAAAAGGCTGTGTTCATAAACAGCCCAGCTTAAGAAGTCTTTCAAGACACTCTTTCTGAAAATTAACTCAGTTGTAACCCTCCATGAATAATAGTATTGCACAAATAGGCTAGAGAAAATATATTGTTAATAATTGTCAGATTGCTGTGCAAATGCCAATGCGAATTTTATATAACACTACCCAAAATATGAAATGATGAACTGTGAAACATTGTGCAATTCCCTCTTCTAAGAATACAGCCACAAAGATTTTTGAAGTGGCTAGCATCCCTGGGAACATATGGCAAAGAAAAGAGGTACTGTCATGAAAAAAAAAAAAAATAAAACAACATGTAATATATCTAACATTATGGAATAGTGAACAACCAATGAAATAGGAAAGGGAATATCAATAGGAGTTTTCACCTGGACAGCAAAAAGAAAATGAAATAAAGAAGGTCTTTCATCATTAATAGTGCAAGAAGGTATATTGAAGTATTTAATACTAAAGTTGACAAAGTCATATAGAAAATGCTTTCATGGAATAATTATGTAGTAGAAAAGCTTATTTTGAATTTCTATAAGCATTTTTCGCTTTGGGCAACATTTGCTCATAGAAGTAATCCCAGTTAAACCCATGGGTTTACTTGTGGTAGTGCCAGATGTCATAAATCAGGGCTGCAGTCCTGAACACCAGTGCTCCTTAGTTGCCTATATGGTGTGAGGGTGTTACCTCTGAGGCACTTATATTTGCAATATTTTCTGTTATCAATTATGAAAGAAGAAAATTACAGAGCTTGGATATAAGGCTTTCCAGACTTCTGGAAATTCACATAAAATTCACAGGCTACAGTTAGATGCAGGTAATAAGAGTATGTGCTTCAGAAACATTTGAAAAGGAAGGAATTCAAAATTTACTTAGAAAAAATATAGCCACCACTTGTTACAGAACATCTTTCAAATTATTTGATGAATCCATTAGTTTTCTACAGAATTCTGTCTCATTTCTAAATTCTGAAAAAAAACAGAAAGGAGAAAATCAACAAAAGATTAGATGAGGAAATAAACTTTTTTTTCTCAGATCACATTAAGACTTTAGATTGTATCTTAAATTTATTTTAAATTCATTTTTGCTTTTAATTTAATTACTGCAGGATAAATCTCTGTTTAAAATAAAACATGGATCCTTGATTTAACAAGAGATATGTTTCCTGTATTAGGATAATGGGTGTCAGAAGTCTACTAGAAACATAATTAGAAAGAAAAACAAAATCAATTTAGATTCTTCGTAAGAGAGATATTATTGTCTTATCCTTTCATGACCAGCCTCTTCTGAAAGAAATAAAGTTTCACACCATTTCTCTTCAGATGACAATAGTGTTACATTACATGAGCCTTGTGGTTTCAGTTTCAGGATTGCTTGCAAAATCAACCTCATGAAGCCTCTCCATTACTGGAAAATTAAACCACGCCTTTTGGCAAATTTCTCAAAATTAACTCAGATCATAAGAAACTAGCATAAAGTTTTACTTGCTTCGGTTTGGTTGTAAGATACAGACAATATTCCCCTATTCAGGACAATATCCTACTCACTAAATGTTTTCAATAAATGAATTCTTAACATTCTTTGTCATGAATATTTACACCATGGAAATTGTTGAAGTTATTGGTGTTAACTCGGGGGAGAAAATAGTCTACATGTAGGATCTGCTGTCTTGTTTTGTCTAATTAAAATAGTCTAATTTTAGCATATAAAGAACATTCTCTATTAGAAATCATTTAGAGAGATAGTCAAAATAGTCACCTCATTACTTACTTGATTTTCCAACTGATAAAGTAAAAGGCTAACAGTAATAATTGAACTCAATCAAATTTCATTAGGTCATGCAGTTCAAATATCTTCCTTTTCTACTTGATAAGAGCGTTATGACACAAGACTAACTTTTTAGAGAAACAAAAGATCTTTCTACACTTTCTACAACTTTCTATAGAAAAGAAAACTATTTTTAAAGTTTAACAAAAGGTTGAACAATTTATAGTTTAGGTTAAAAAAAAAAAAAATCTCTTCATTTTTTAAAGCCTTACTAGCAAAACCATTACTGAAAGTATACAGAACAGAAGGAAAATACAGAAATCTCACTTTATGGTGTTCCAAAGGATGTTCCAACAGCAAGGGTTAATTCCATTATTCAAAAAGAGGTTGATAGGACAGAGTTAAACTTCCTGGATTTTTTTTATCGCTAATCATTACAATTGCATAACTTATTTGCACATTTTTTTAAGGTGAGAAGATTAAACATTTTAACAAGGCAAAACTTTGCAGCCTTTGTAAAAGAGTATATCTTGCAGCAGCGCTTGTTTATGCTGCCTCTGTCCTCATGGGTTCTATCATGAAGCTTTTGCCATTTTCAGAAATTTTGACCAGAAAGCACTATCATCTAGAAAGATGTCATGAGTCTCAGCAAACTGTGGTCAGTTGTACTTGTGATATTTTTGAAAATGCTGTCCTCTGCTGGTTGTGATTTTGGAATCAAACACTCAGGAAGAGTGTTCTCAAAGGACAGAAGTTGTCCACTGACATGTCAGTAGTGGATGAGCAGCAAATTGTAAAGTGGGCTAATTTGTTTCATTTTGCTTCAAATCCCAGAGTTACCGGTTAAACTCAGAATATCTCTCCCTTTTAAAGCAATTTTTGTAAATGAAGATTTATTCCTAATAACAGCTTATTAAGTTTTGAAGTCATTATTCAGACATTATTAAACTTTATATATCATACAGTTCTTCTATAGTACAGCATCAGAGTGAGGAATTAATATTATAGAAGTAAAGGTGAAAAACATAGACATATGACTTGCCTATGAGACCATCATCATGCAACACCTTTCTCAGACAGAAATAGTCATCGTTAACAAGTAAGAATAACCAGGTTAAACCACAGATAGTGTTCTAGTATAATTTACTTCTCTCTTCAGCACTTTGCTTTGATCCTATTCCTAATCTCCCTTCTCCAGAAACAATGATCCACAAACCTCCTTTGAAATGCTAGGCTAGAGCTCCCCATAATAAGATTCATCCCAGGTAGACAGCATGCACATACTAAAATGATTCAGGATAATCCTTTAAGGCACTCTAGCACATTTGCAACCAGGTACTAATAGATACAGCTACTTTCTGGGATGATAGGGCAGACGCTGGCAACCTGGATTTTTCAAGCCTTTTAACTATTCCTAGCAGGCATTTTGCAATACAAGAAAAAAACACAAAGGAGGAAAGGGCCAGACTTTTAAGGCTTTCAGATGAAAATCTGTAGAATTGACCACTGCCTTTCATCAAGAAAAGGCACAGGTAAGAACAAACTGCGGTGCATTTCCATAACTAGCTATCCCTGTTCTGACTAGAAGAACAGTTTTACTGTGAATTAGGGGGACAATGGGCTGGCAGATTATCTAACAAGAAACCGCTATAGGTATTTCCCTTGTAGCTGGTTTTTTGTTTGTTATCATCCCTTTCCTAATGCTGTTATCTTCCACTTGCCACCAAGATTTGAACTTAAATGGGAGAAAAAACGATCAGGAGATATTCTAGTTCTGAAGTCAGGCTTCAAATCTCTCCCAGGAAGCTTTTGTGCAAATACTAAATGAAGAAGTTGAGTGTTTTCATGTCCTTGTTCATTCAGTGGATAGTTTTCACAGTGATAGTTTTCCAATGGCATGTCTAAACTGTAATTCTCCATTTTCATGGTGAACAAACGGATAGAACTGGAATGAGTTTTCATCACGTAGCTGATTTTTTCTATTGCTTATATTAAAGTAACTTGAGAGTCTTATTAGAGAAATCGCACGCATAAATACAACCAGTTACATTCCTCCTGACTATAAAATACTTACCCTTATCTAATTATTTTCAACCTTTTACAGGACACCAGTTCATTATACCACCAAAAATCCAGTTTCTGGCATGAAAATTGTTTTAAGACCACTATTTCCCATTCTTTGTTAACTGAATACATTTTGCTCAGAATAAAAGTAATAGAAAAAAGTCCTTGGCTGCATAAAAGTCCTTTGTTGGTGCTTTTGAACTCCCTAGTTGTGGACTACAAAGAGTCCAGCGAGCTGCCTCTCACCACCACAGAACAGAAGCACTGAGCTGCCTTTTTTTTTTTTTTTTTTTTGGATCTTGATATACAGGATACATTACTGAGTGTCTATAAAAAGGTTTGTGAACCTTGATGGAAATCAGAGGTGAAAATGACAGTTCAAATGTCTGGTCTGGGTTTAAAAGATCTATGGTAATGTATTTTTACTTATAACAGATACTGAGAAGGAAAAAAAGAACCAGCAAAGCAGTGTTCAGACTTATATTACACTCTTTCTCTGCTCCTGCCCTTTCCGTGAGCTGTCAAACCCAGGGCATTCTCTGAAAAGTAATGTGATTCTGGGCAGGTTACCAATATATATTATTTCTTATTAGTTATCTCCTCAGGATATCACTAAGACACAAAGCCTATATGATTCTTTTCAGCTACAAAACAATGAGTCAGGATCCGTGCTGGCTTAAAGTATGTGTCATCCCCAGATTTCAGTGCAATGCCCTAGAATACAATCTGGTATGTGTTTTTTTTTTTTTTTTAAACACTTTCAATTTGATATAGAAAGTTTTATAGAATAGCTAATCAGAATGAAAGCAAGAATGTGCTAGTTCATTAATAGTCAAATATATTTTGACAGCTGATATTTATTTTTGCATCTCTGAAAAAAAGAAAAAAAATCTTTGAGCAAGGAAATTCTTTGTTCTATTATTTCCTATGAAATATTAATATCCTTTAAATTAAGTTCCCATTATGCAACAACATCTAGTTCTATTTTTTTTTCCCGTCATCAAAATTCTTTTCACCAGCATTTCTAAAAAAAAAAAAAAACAAAAAAATTCTATAGCACTTTTCCCATTCTTCTGAGGGAAAAGGGAGAGAGGTCTGCATTCCACTTTTTTCTTAGTTCTTTGTTAAGCAAAATTCACACAAAAAAAATTTCTTGGTCATCTATATCTTCCTATTCTTTAATTATGTGTACTGACTGATGCTGTGGTCAATTTATAATCCAATGAACTCAAAAAAAAAAAGGTGAAAGATCAAAAGCATTCAAAGTGCCAGAGCATTTTATGCTCTGGCACTGTACAAATACTTATCATTCACACTGCTCATTTATCTGTTCAAAATATAGTCATGGTAATCAGCAGTAAATGATTTCCAATCATTCTGAATGGATTTCCCATCTACTGAGATTCCAAATCTCTCCCAGCAATAATAGGACAAGTCCAATCACTGACAACACCACAATCATGCCCTTACTGCAGAAGCATGAGTGCTCTGCGTGATCTATCCTTTGAGATAGGCACAAGTTGAACTGTCAACTTTCTGAGACTTTGGGGTTGTTTGGATGCATGTTTTGAGGTTACCTTTTAGTGGAGATAACACCAAATTCCAAGGTCAAGAACCTCAAAAGCATGCAGTGACCAGTTGCCACTCATTTTAGCAAAATACATCTGAGAGTGTAATTGTTATTGTTTGCTACTATATATAAAGTCTACTGACTGTTTTAGTGAATACCATATTTGGATCGTAATGAAGGAAGAGGACCACAGTCAGTAGCCAATTAGTATATCAGTCATTGTATAAATGCGGAACCAAATACAAAGAGTTTGTAACTGTGAATGTAGAAGACCAAGAAGGATGTGAGTCTTTAACACAGAAATCTTTGAAAATAAATGACAGTCAAATCAGGCTTTATCCATTCAGACAACTTAATGTTAATAAGCTAGGGTTAGAATTTACAGTCTACTAACTTCTCCATACTAAGAGCACCTTTATATGAGGTGCTTTTAAGGTAGAATAAGCTGCCTCACGCTGTTTCCTCACAGGGAGTTAATGCAGAGTAACCAGTGTACTGTAAATTTGCACCCTAGCTTACCATAGAATAACTTCCCTGAGTAGATAGGGCTTAATACAATGTGTATAGGGAAATCAATACCTAAGACCGAGTAATTAATGTGAAAAATTATTCAGATTTTCCAAGTTTCTCATTCTTTTTTTTCCATCTATCTCTATTCACAGCTTTTTCTGCACAATGAGCTCGTGTTACAGATTTGCTGTATAGTTATTCTTCTGAAATCACTCATGGCCATATGCAAAAAAAATTGGCATCTCCAGGAAGAAAGAAATAATGCAGCTCTGTAACTCATACCAGAAGTGCTTATTTCCTGCTTGTAAAATGTTTTGTCATTTAGTCAAGGAGTAGCAGTAATCTCATCTGATTTGAACAATTGATAAACACACACAAAAAAAAAAAAAAAAAAAAAAAAAAAAAAAAAAAAAAAAAAAAAAAAAGATGGTGGATAGCCAAGAATCATCAGTTCATATTTGTTTGCAAACAAATCACAAAACGAAACATGCTTGCACAAAGTGATCAAATCGTTGCAGGAAGAAAGGAGTCATTAATAGAAATCAAAAGCTTGTTATGGATAATTCACAAGCAGGAAAAAAAATAAGGCTAAACTTGGCAGGGAGAGGGATTGAGAGCTGCCTGCACAAAAATCTTGTTTATGACCAATTAGAATTCTTGTTAGACTGTAATTATAGTTTTTAAAAGATCACTACAGCTTTAAAACCACAACTGAGCAATGATTCCTCTACTTTGTACCACTTCAGGGAAACATAAGCAGACCTACTAGAAAAGAGACCATTAAAATGCAAATGAAGATTCCCAATCACCTGAAGACTGGTGATTTTTTTTTGGTATTTTTCCACGACCAAGGAATAGGCAAAATCAAATGAGCATTTGAACTGCTAGATTTCGGGTGAGAAAATTTAAAAAACTACCCCATATCTGGTAAAAGTTGGCTTATATTTTCTATAATATGAATCATCTGATGGGAACTAATTCATTTATGAAGATAGAACATTTCACTTACAGCAAACATTTGCATGCAAAAAACGCATAACTGAAGAACTTTGTCACTAAATAAGAATACAAATCAATTCTTGCCATTAAAGGACAAATCTATATCCCTCGGACAATAGCAAGTGTCAAGGTAAGGGAGAAGACATGTTTACATATGGAAGGTTCAGCACCACAGAGGTCATTGTCACTAAAGAAGTTTAATACCAGGGACGAAGAACTGACGCTCTCCCCTCTCTGTCAAGAGAAATCAAATCGGAAAAAAAACATCAGGACAGAGAGGAAAGAGGGCAATGTTTTATTTTGCTATTGTGTTCCTTGTGAAAAATGAGTTTCACTGAGTGTCCGGGCAGAGGAGCTGTGCTGAGGGCAGGAGAGGTGCAGGGAGCTTGGGGAAGGTTGCAGAACAGGACACCCTTCTCCTCTGTAGCTTGCTCCTCTGGAGTCACTGCAGCCTGCTGAACATTTGCAAACTCACCACCATCATGAAAACTTCAGCATGTGTTTGTCAAGGAGCAGCCTCAGCAGCCACTCAGGCCAGGAAGGCAGAGAAACAACAGCATCTTGCTCTAAATAGTCATTTTGAAGAAAAATGATGGTGCAGGGTGGGATTGGGCACATTTGCACATTGATATTCAGAGGAATCAGTATGCCAGCAGAAGTTCGGCACTCCACTTGGAAAGAAACTTTCAAAGGACGTGTCTGGAGGGGCCTAAAGTGAGAGAGCCAGGACCAAGTAGGTTCCTAAAAAGCCATTCCCAGGTTCTGAGAACAAGGATGTGTTTTGGTTTGGTTAACATGACATAGGTTCCACAGATATCCTGTGATGTTCAATTACCCAGTATATGAAAGGCAGGCTGAAAAATAATTTTGGAAAGGACCTCTGCGATTGCAAGAATCCTTGCTTCAGAGCAATGAATGCCATGGCTGCTCAGAAAAAAAAAAAAGAAAAAAAGGAATAAAAGGGGACTGATATAAAAAAAAGTGCTTTCCAGCCCTATATTTCTGAATGGGCCTCTGGTTCTATATTAGGGAAAATTAGAATGGTAATTTCAGAAGAGGGGAGTCAGGGCAGAGATCCTTGGATGTACAGTTCTTGCAGGAGTGCATATATATGTACACATCTATTTGTATATATATACATATCATAGAATATAGAATATGTGATATATGATATATATGATATGTGATATATAACATAATATATATATATAATAGATAATATATATGCACACACACATACGTTATTGTATTATATGTGTGTGTGTGTGTGTGTGTGTGTGTGTGTGTGTATATATATTTGCCCCAACTGAAAGACAAGGGTCATGGATGCTGGAAGGATTGGCCTTGTAGTTTTGGGAGGTTAACGTGTTGGTCGTAGATTTTTAAGTTCCCCTGGGTCTTCTTTCATTGATTATCTGCAAGAGACAGTTAAGACCTCATTTAGCCATTCATATAAGTCTCGATTTATGAGATGACTGCTACCTTCGCACGATCAGGCTACCATGGACTTTGATGTTTACTTACTGGGCAGGCATCACCTTCAACACTTTTGTCTCCTGAAGGATATGTTTTTAGTAAACAGTCAGGCCTTGGGTTTACCTAGTTCCTTTTGCAGATTTTAATCTTTCTAGCAGGTGCTCCTGAGTGGCTGAATATTTGTTCTTGTGGGGTAGTGGTATTAGTCAGTCTGTTAATAATGTGGTATGTAAGTTTGCGCCTCTGTGAAGGGGAAGGGCCTTCAAATTACTCATGTTAGCATAAATTCTCCTATAGTCATAGGTTAGCCTGCTAGTGGTGAAGGGTTCATGGTGGTTTGGGAATTTTTTAGCGTTGGGTGAGCTTTGAGGCACTCTTTATTGATGGCTTCTTGAGGGCCTTGAGGACATGCGGGAGAAGATGGTACTACCTTCTGGCATAGGCTGGGTTCTTGGTTAAGGGAGCTGTATCTCCTTTAAATTGTTCCTAATTTATCTCATCTGCTTTGAGGAGGAGTGTTCAGGAGGGAGAACTAGGGGGAACTCAGACTTGTTTTGTAGGCAATCAGCTATCACTCAGCTCGACTGGCTTTTCTCCTCTACAGCAAGTCTTCCCACTCTTTTGCCACAGAGATGGTTTCACTCATAACAGCTGCTTGCAAGTAGCTCACTCAGGTTTTGCGGTGGCAAGATAAAGTTCATTTTTCTTGGTTATTCTTGCTAAATTGTAATGCAAAAGGTATAAGGGTTAGTCTTTGCTGGTTTTTGCTTGTTTTTTCGCTGTTATTTCAATTTCTCTTATGGTACAAAAAATCTCTGTTGCATCAAGTAACTTTTCTATCGCCTATACTAAGCATAGAGAATGTTTTATTTTATGAGAGGTAGATGTCTTGAAACATGTCTAATGATGCTTGAGCTAGAGCTGGATTCGGGTTGGTCTTGGTTTAGAAGACCTCTTTCAGATGTAAGCTGAATGCTTTGGGTTTGTATCTACGACCTGACGTGCTAAGTTCCAGTACGCTAACCTTGTTATAGCTTACCTTGTCTTCGGCTTTAGGAAAAGTTATTATTTATTGGATATATTGTTTACGAGAAGGATGATGGGCAGTATGTACATGCCCTAGGCCCAGCTTAGAACTGAATTTCTTGTTCTTTTTTACTGCTAAATCTGCCTTTTGAAGGGGCTTAATTACCTCTTTTGTTAGATATTCTCTATTAGAAAATGTAGCCCATTTCTTCCATCTCATATGCTATAACTTGACCTTTCTTGTTACAATCTATATATATTTACATACATATGTACGTAAGTATATGCATATATATTTATATACATTCATACATATGTATTTACATATATATGTGCATATATAAAGTTTTACATTTTTAAAGACTAAATTTGTATTCCTCTGCACCAATGCAGCTGAAAATAATGGTAATGCTAATGAAATAAAATCAGAGGAGGTTGTCTACAGAAGTAAAACAAAGGCACGCTGTCCCAAAATATTCAGGAAAAGAAAAAGATCGTCAGTGTGTTAATCTCATTGTCTGTCTCTACAGTGTAGCTGCTTGCAGGTGAATGATGGCTAATGTATACTTTCAACTAGTGTGATTATTATAGTTCTCTGGGCCTTTGTCATTTTTTGTACCTCACTAATAATTTATTTGGCCCAAGAGAGCATTAAAGTCAATGAAATTACTCCAGACTTCCAGATTCGGAATCCTGGCCCATCTTTCCCTTGTAGAAGTTATAATTGCTTGAGATAAAGACAGTCCTTGTGGTAAGCAAATACTATTGTTAACCTACTTACTGTTATTAAATGTTCTTTTCATTACCCTAGCCTGTATGATTTTAAAATTGTCCTAGTATATACACCATGTTTATTGTACCCACAGCACTAAGTGTTAAGAATTAACAGGGATTTCAAGATGAATAATTGTTCGACTTACCAGTATTTTCCCTGTGGGGTTCTTCTTATGAGTTATCCCATAAATAATAAAACAGAGACTGTAAACATAATGTTGAAAGGAACTTCATTATCAGGGCTTTCAGAGAAACATCTCCCTGACATCTCTTAAAGACAATGTAATAAAGTTTTCAATTTATTAAAGAATATACCTTATACCTCATCACACAGTATAGAATTCATAAGCATTGTAAATTTAAATTCTCATGCTAAAAGAATTGAAACCAGAATCTCTAACTTTAAATCTGTGCTTTATTCTTGATCTAGAAATTATGACAATATTTGCAGATTTTTTTTTCTTGATCTATGTGTTGTGTGGACAGTCAAATTGTCTTGCCCTAGTCATTTTAATCAAGATGACAAGCAAAAGCCTCTCAATATTTTTATAATGGGTAACAGTAAGCAAGTTTGTAATTCTTTTCGAAATGAGCCAGTTAGAGGACTGTACTATAGGAACCACAGTCTGCTCTTGAAATAATGATCTTCAACAAGTATGTATTCCGAGGGAGTCTAAATATCTGTCCAGTCCATGTCACCCTTGAAAAAAACAGTATATCAAACCAACAAAGGAATCATCATCTGAGAACATAAAACTCTTGGCCACCATTTGGTACTGTAATTGAATTTGTTATTAGGCTTTATTCAACCACCGGACTTTATTTGGAGAAGAAAAAGAATAGTAGAATAAATTTCCGCCCTGGAAAGAGAAGAGGAACGGCTGCTTAAAATGGTGTCCGTTTGCAGCTAATCTCTAAAAAAATGTCATAATGAAATTGGAACTTTTGAGATAATAAATATCTATATCCCATTACATCTTTGCTATTATGTGATTATGTGACCATGAAGTGGAAAAAATTAACCCTGATGTCCTGTTTGCTGCTTTATGCACTACTCCTGGGAGAAATAGTTTGAGTTATCCTGTTGGCCTTTAAAAGTCAACTTGCTGGGTGGTTTTGTTTTTTGTTTTTTGTTTGTTTTTTTTTAAATATGATTGGCATCCTAACAGGAGAATGTATTGAAGAGCTGTCTCAATAGATGCAACAAAGATTTCTCTCTTGTATAACATTTACATTTATAAACAATACACAGCTGAATTCTGATTTCATTTGAGAGAAAGCGAACCCCCCAGTTAGCTTTGATTGGAGTCACAGGTAATCCTTTTATATGTCTTGAGACCTTCAAAAATTATAATTTCATCTTAATCCAATGGTTTCACTTTTATGCATAGATGATGCATGAGAACTTGTTCTTTTACAAAATATATTTAGATGCTATCTAACTGTCTTTGAAACGTATTATTCAAATGTATTCACCAGTCTGAGGAAGAAAAACACACATAGGAAAAGAAATGGTGTCACGGTAAATAATTCACAATAACCAATTCTAGCAAAGTCTTTAATGTCAGGCTTTACCAATTGCTGAAACAATACAGTTTACTTTGAGGCAATGACATGTTCATGCATGATATTTCTGGTATTTTGTTAGAAGCCTTTGCAATCATTTGTGAAGATAAAATGTTATCTATCTGGTTCAGATAAATATGTCACTTAATACTGAACACTTAAGCTTGCGGAGGAATCTACTTGGAAAAAAATCCAATAATTACGAACTTAGTTTGGAATATATTTTCCTCAAATTACTCCCCTGCTAGCCCTTTTCTGAATTTTTATACCTTGCTAAGGTTCTTACAGACAGCAATAATGAATATAACCAGACCTTTCCATAGCGGCTGAAATATCTCTGCCGAAACAACCATCAACTTGGCTTCCTCCAGCAGAGCCATTAAACCTTGGCATCTTCCACAGGTAAAGCCCATAACATTATGAAGGATGAGAGGGCCCCAAAGCTATTTCAGTTATTTAACAAACCTTAGTGCTCCTGTCTGCAAGCTTTTCTTCACTGACATCCTTAAAATGCACTTAAAATATTATTCAAAGGACATTTTTTTTTTTTTTTTCTTCTGAAAGGTAAACCCTGATCCTTCTCATGCACCCAAAGGCTGTGTGTATAGATAAATAGGCTATCTGCTTCCAAATACTGTTTTTGGAAGACAGAATGTAGAAATAAAGATCCCTAACCTTCTCCCTAAACTTCTGAATCTGGAAAATGTCCAAGGTCTGCAAAGCTGACTTTTCAGCTACCATAACAAACTCTTCATATGTCAAGAGTTCAAAACAGTTGAGAAGGACATGGGATCATAAAAATAAAGAGTGCATTTTCACATTGTTAGAAAGGAGCCAAATTAAGTTTCTATCCACATTCTTTATTGTCTCTTTTCACACAGCCAAGTAACACATTTGAAATTTGAACAGCAGTATTTTAAATGGGGTATTTGATGTAACAAGTATGAAAACTTATGAATTCCAATAGAAAGCGATTAGAAGTGACAGCACAGATTAGATATAGCAAAAATAAAATAAACCCTTCCCAAGTATAAGGATGCAACTTTGTCTCCAAGAGGCTTTTTAGCATACTTATGTAATGATGAAGGATATATAGTCAGCTATAAGATACTCACTAATGGCCTTTATATCCATCCAACCTAACTCAAGAAGATAATGCTGAAACCTTCATAGCACATCAGCAAAGAATCTTTTGTGTCAATGTTCATATTCAGACATCCTGTCACTGTTACTCTCTGTAGGAGTCCCCACATCCTTCATTTCACAGGCACTACATTTTACTCTTCTAATATCCCTGGTTGTTTCATGAAGCTCAAGCCCTAGAGCACCTCTCACTGGCTTTCACAAAGATTTGGATGCAATATATCTGTCAGTTCAGCAGTTGCTACAGAAAGTTGCTCCTCTGAATAGGATTTTAAAACTTGGGCTGAACTACAAAGCAAATTCACCACATGCAGATGCTTCCTGACAGACTGGTTCTGTTTAACCCTAGTCTTTCTGCTTGGAAGAGCTCTTTCTTGACACACTGCAGACTTTTTAAGTTGAATCTATTTCCAGCTTCCTTTCCTTAAAGAATCCAATTCCTCCCATAAAAAAAAATCTTGTCTCATTTAGCTCATACTCTAAATACTACTCTAAATACTCATGTGCTAAACATGAGGAGTAGCAATTTCCAGATGTGATGACCACAGACACCAGAAGCCTCTAAACCATGGGTTGGGTCATTTGCTATATCAAACCACTCACCTCTATACTTTAGTTTTGTTTTTGCTTTTTAAAAACATACTTTTATTAGTCTTTTGCAGGTAGCAGATATCTGTTGTTCCTTTAGAACATAGTATTGAACAGCAAGAGTTTCAGTAGTGCCTTTCTGGGCACTACAGGAGCTAAAGAGAGAGTCAATCCCATGGTAATGTACAAAAGTATATAATAAGATAAAACAAACATGGGTTTATTTTGGTGAAGGCAAGGACAGCATAAAAATTCTAAGCATAATATCTGACCATCTTCTTGTGTGACACCGCTTACTACTGCTATTCTCCTGGCAACCTGTGTGTTTCCAGTCATTGTGCAGCACCTTTTCTTATGCAGAGCTGGTTTCAAGACCTTAAGCCTCTTCTTCTGAAGATAACATACTAAGGATTCCAGAAGAAACTAGCCTGTAGCATGTCATAGTAAACTCCAGAGTATGAAAACATTAAAAATGCAGAAACACATAGTAACATCTATCTGTACGGTGATTTTTTGAAAGAATGGCACTTAAGCAAAAGAAAGGATGTGAAAAAGAAATAGGCAGCCCAATACCACATTTTAAGGATGCTGGGGTTTTTTTTTTGTCAAGGACAGGGAAACCATATAGCTCTATCAAGTGCAGGTTTTCATTGAATATCTTCTGCTGCAAACTGGAAGGAAGGGGACTTTCTAAAGACTTCTAGATAAACAATTTTGGGAAATATTTTAAGGATGAAAAAAAAAATCCACTGAGCAAGAAAACTTTTCTTCTTCATAAATATAAAGCCCATGAATTACGCTGATTTTAGAGGAAAAAAAAAAAAAAAAGCATTTATTCCCTACCCCTGTATTTTCTGTACCTTTTCATTTTTTTCTGCAAAATTAATTTAGCCTTGCGGATATTCTTATTGTTTGATATAGTGGGAGTAGCAATGAAAGCTCAATGTGAGAATCTGAAATGCAGTATTTCAAATTGACCACCACATGCAGAGCAGCAGTTCCAGTATTTCTATTTTCTCCGCTATTAGTCTAGAGACAGTAAAACTCCTGCTGGCTGTCTTATCAGAGATGTGGACAAACTAAAAGAAAGATCAAGATCACCTCCTGTAAAAACAAGATGAACATCCCTGTACTTTAATGTAAATGCTCAGCACTTCTGACTCCATATAGAATGACTCATATGAAATTCAGCAGAATGTCTGGTCCTTGGAGGACAACCTTTCCTTTCCATCTATTTAATTCACAATGTACACAGTGTACTCTACATATTTATTTTTCACAATTCATGATATATATTCCTCCAGTGAGAGAAATTCTAATGTAAGAAATGTGAAGGTGTCATATATTAACATGGGTTGTAATGGGAGTCTATTTGTTTAGCTGCAAAATCAGCTTTGGTTAGGAAACTCAAGGAAATTAAATATATACAATTCTGGTATAGGAAATTTTTGAAATTAGCTTATTTCTTTGAGCTGAGATTTGTGGGTCCTGAGGGGACTGGACCCACAACTCAGAGTGAAGATATGCAGCTTATAATCATAAATCCTTTATGACAGGCTGGGAATGGCATTGATGAGACAGAGTTCGTACAGCAAACTAGGAACAAATTCAGAATTTCCAGTTCCCAATCCAGTTTTGTTACAATTACTATTTAGCTAGCAATAACAGGAAAACAACTCAAAACTTGCATTCATTTGGTGGCTAATTTTGATTCCATTTTGCTTTTGTGTTTCTTTATAGTTCAAGAAGCCAAATCACTGAATTACAGAATCACGGAATCACAAAACGGTTGAGGTTGGAAGGGACCTCTAGAGATCATGTAGTCCAACGCCCCTGCTCCAGCAGGGACATCCAGAGCACGGGGCACAGGGTGGCAGCCAGGCGGGTTGGGAAGGTGTCCAGAGAAGGAGCCTCCACAGCCTCCCTGAGCAGCCTGTGCCAGGGCTCTGTCACCCTCACAGGAAATAAGTTCTTCCTCATATGGAACTGGAACTGCCTATGTTTCAATTTATACCCATTACCCCTCGTCCTATCACTGGCCACCGCTGAGGAGAGTTTGGCCCCATCTTGTTTACATTCTCCCCTCAGATATTTATACATATTGATCAGATGTCCTCTCGATCTTCTCCTCTCTATGCTAAACAGCTAGCAACATCTTGAGAAGTTTTATTATATTGGAAAGTTTTGTTATGTTGAAGATTTCCTTATTAGTAGTAGCAGAAGTCACAGCAATTGGCATGGTAGTATGATGCATTTATCCTTTGATCAAATGTATTTACTAGAGTTTCAGATAAACCAAAAAAAATAACTGAAAATTATAGCTAATGCCTTTGAAAATAGATATGTAATCAGGAAGAAATGTTTTTATTATGCTAAGTGGAAACGTGACAAAATGCAAGAGACTTGTCCTTCCACAGGGTTATATATTGTTTCATATGACAGTTGCTGCCATTCTAATTCAGGAAGGGTTTCATCATCATTGATTATCCCCATAATTATCCCCATAATTATCCCCATAGCCATTTATTTTGACTCATGCATGGCAATTTTTACCGAGTATAAAAAAGCCATACTATTTTTTTTTTTTTATTCAGCATCATCATGCACATAACATATATGTTTGTGATACCAAATACCATAGTTTATTATCATATTATTATTTTTACTTTTTTCTGTCTCTTTCTGACATATACACAAATCACAACTGGTGAAGAAATTAAAGTTTTTTTCAAGTCACTCCACAGTGTCACAAGAAATGAAAGAAAAGCTGTACACATTGAAAGAGTAATATAACTTCCTGTGGTCATTTACCACAGTGTCCAAGTTGACTTAACATGTTTCATCCTACCCTTGTGCTTTATAATAAAAGTTCCTTCAGAATAACAGTGAACGTATATATCCTATATTCTGGATTATTATATATGATACGGTTTTAAAATATGTAGGGAAACTACATTCAGAACATCCAAGGGAGGCCTATTCTTTTATATTTTGACTTTCCTCATAAAGCAGTGAATATTTTTTTCTGCCCTGCCTTTAGAAATTGAAGAGTTTCTGCGGAGTTTAAGAATTCTCTTTTGTATAAAAAGGAAGCAATGGGTTTTACGCTTGACCCAAAAGGATCTTCTGTGCAGGGAAGTGAATACGTGCTGAAGCAGTGTGTCAATGGCTTCAAATACTGCAGTGAGGTTTGCTATAAAATGGGAGGGGCTGAGGGAGGGGGGTAATTGGGAAGATCCCAGAAGGGCAAAGTCCTATTCACAAGTGCTTGGAATTCATCAGAATGAAAAAGCAAAATTGGTTTTCAGGTGACAAGAGAGGCAGGAAAAGTCATACGCCAGCTCAGGGACATGAGCAGAGCAGCTTGAAAGCGCTCACTGTCGGCTACCTGGAGAGTTCTTAAAGACATGCTCATGGCTTGTTATCTATGGGAGAAGAGTTGGAGGGAGCAAAGAGAAAAGGTTAGAGCTTCAGGGTTAAAAATTTATCCGAAAATCTTTTCCTCACAAATTCTATTTTGTGTTGAGCAGAAGAACAGGATTTTATGAGAGAAAGGAGAAATATCCAGTCTAAGGCATACTGTGGATGTCTCTGTGTATACTCACACACACATATGTATCACACATACACATATGTATATACTATTCATGAGTTTTATTGTACATGAGTATTTGCCTTTTTATTATTTGATAGGGCAGAAGGTGGAGCATTTCTCGTATAGGCTCTGGAAGCGTTTCCTTGCATGTCTTCTGGGAAACCCACCGCTTACAAGCATCTGTAATTGCATTAAGTTATATTAAACAGTTAGTAAATTGATGCGAAATTTCTAGGGTTGATGCATAATCCTGAATGCATGTAGAATTTAATACAAAAGGCTGGCATGCTCATGTGCAGGGTGGAAACACAGGGGCTCACAGAGGCAGCCTCAGGTTCACTTGACACAAGTAACATATCAAATTGAAGCTATATCCCCAAAATATGCTTGGAAAAAAGTGAGGAAGAAGTTAGCAGTCACGTGAGTCCATGAAATTGTATTTGTCCATCATCACCACATCATGCTCCACCATCTGTCAGACAGTCCAGGAATGAAATAAATATCTGTTATAATTGATATTGTATTTACAGTACAGATTACTGATTACTTTGAATAAGTTAAAGATTTTTTTTTCAACACAGAAGTGTTTCCTTGATTTCCAGTAATATCATTATTATTAGTTATCATACCCTAAATATATAAGTGAGACAAACGGAAATTGTGTTTCACTGGCTCAACTGATATAGGCGAGAAAAAAAAATAGAAGTTTAGAGTATCAAGAAGTCTTTCAGCTTCTCTAACAGCTTCTTAGTTTTTACCAGTTATCTGAATGGGCCTAGCCAACTACATTATTTCTGGCTCCAAATCTTGCCTTTTCTTATTATACGAGGCTTGATCTTGATATGCTTAGCAGACCTTTTACTAAAGGCTCCCTCTATATATGGATAGAGTGACTGTTGGTGGGAGAACAGCTAAGCCCACAGATGGGGGGAATTCAAGATGGGGGGGTTGGAGGGGATTCAAAGGACCCCAGCAAGGGTCCAAACCTGCACATAAGCCACAGCAAACAGCATTCAGGGACTGTCTCCAAATCTATCTTCTGATGCACAAATGGGGATGTGACAACAGTTGTGGGAAGTCATGCTGTTTGTTTTTCTTTTTCCTTGGAGAGGAGGATGAAAAAATTCAATTGCAGGGCCCGCAGAGGTCTCAAGGATGCTTGGTAGGATATCTGAGAGAAGGTCCCCAAAAAAGTTAAATGTCAGCTAAATTTCTTCCCTGTAAATAAACCTTTGTCTAGATTACAAATAGGAATTATTGCCTGTAAGTAATCGACTACCTCTTCAAGTTTCCCTGACTGAAGTGAGTAGGATCAAATGAGAATTTGCATTATCTGCCATGTTCTCTTTTCTTTCAGAAGAAATAAGAAATGAATACTCTTTTCTTTCTTCAATTTATTTCCTCCTCTGTTTCTGATCACTGAATGGTATTTCTCACTTTCCTGCTCATTTATGAGCGGAGGGGGACAAGTGGCTCCTTGGTAAGTGATCTCTTTTCCGTTATGGTTGGCATGGTGGATATTATATTACCTGTCTTCTCTGTGTAGGGACCTCTGCGAATTCAAGACTAAATCTTTAGATGCTATCAGTTGTTGACTGTCCCTTTCAAGCTCAGAATGAGCTCCGTTGTCTTCAGCTAAACAATTTGTCAACAATGCAGGTAATGTGCATAACAGTGTACTCTTCAATTCTGCAGAGGGGCTGCTCTCACATACAAGCAGAATGTGCTTAAATGAATGGATTAATCAGGACCTTCCATTTCTATTTGCTCTAATTTCCTTTCATAAATCATCTTCATTTATTGCCTCCCTAATTGCCAAGCTATGACCTCGTGTTTGGTAACCTTTTCTTTTTATCTCTTTACAACCCTAAATGATTTGCACATATCATCTTTAATTGACACCTCAGTGTGACATCAGCAAACACAGAGGAAATAGCACTGAGAGCAGCACAATGTCCTAGTCATTCTATCCATTATGCTTCAGAAAACCATTCAGGACTTTGGAGGTTTTAAGTGTATTTGGCAGGACTTTGAGAAGAGATATCTGAAATGAGCTCACAAAAAAAAAAAACAACAACAACAAAAAATATTAATAAGAAGCAAAGAAACACAAATCTGTATATACAAATCTTTGTGTCAGTCATTACTAAATTTACAAAAATGCACATGGCCCTCAAGAAAATAAATAGAGTTTTTATATTCCCAAGAACCTGAGTTATATTCTAAACCTTTTCACATTGAGTGTTCAGTAAGTCAATATCTAAAATTTTATGTAGAGTATTTGGGGTGTAAAGAATTCACCTACTCAAGCACAAGCTATGTAGAGAGAGGAAATAATTTCCACCAAAAAAAGAGCTTGAAAATCTTCTTCCCTCTCCTAATAGTTATTTTTCCTTTATAAATTCATGCATAGTATGATCAAAACAGATCTATAGACATAAATGTTTTCAAACTGACATTGATGGACACTGTGTCTAATACAGTCAAGCTGAACAAAGTTATCTAAAATCTTCCTTAGAATAACAAAAACATTAAAAATTAGGGAGATAGGAACTTCCATGCTGTTCTTCCCTCTCACTACACAGAAGTTAGAGCCGAAGCACAGAATTTTTAAAACTCAGCTATCTATTTTCAGGTAGGTTTCCTATTGTTTGCTGTATTAAGCTGCTTTAAAATGGAAAGTTCAAAAAGACTGCATTAAAATGGTTTTAATAGCCTAGAAATTTCAGTATGTGCTGTGTGAAATGTAACACTGCACACTGTTCTGTGTGACCTTGCAACAGCACGTAACAACAGGGTAGCTAAGCCACGCACCTGAAGACCTAGAGCACTGCTTTGAAAATGTAAGAAAAGTCTAGAGGTATAAGGCATGATCTTCTAGCCTCAGCTCTGAATTTCATTACATATTGAGTTTGTCAAACCTTTAACATTATTCTAAAGTATAGTCTTTGTCCTTGAACAACCACCATAAATTGGCATATTTAAGTCATTGGTCTCCTGCAGCGCTGAGACTGAGAAGAAAAAAAGTGATATGGAACAGTTTTGCTTCTCTTACTAGGAAGCAGCTAAGAAGGTGGAGACTGATCTTTTCAAAGATTATTTATCATCTGGGTTTGGTTGTTATTATTTAAGCAGGATTTCAAGCAATGCAGAACTGCACTTTAAAATGTACTTCTGTGTATTTTCACTGCAGAGCACCAAGTGCTCTCAGTGCACTGCAGTCATTTCAAATCTTGTAACGTATCTCAACATTCTGCCAATTATTTTGACCTGTATGACTAATATCTCAATAGCAGCCCATTTTTATATAAAACATCAACTTGAAAAACAGGAAGTGGAAAATGACTTCTATAGCAGCCGTGTTTTTAAATATTCTAAGGATTGAATTCTAAATCCCAGGTTAGATCAGGAAAAATATATAAGTAAGCCAAGTAAATTTAATTCATTATTAAGCTGGTAATTGCGATTTTTTAACAAACATAATGGGTTGCATTTTTTAAAGTTATGTACCTTTCATCATTTTACAGAACCAGCTGTAGTATAAAGCATAAACTAGACTTGATCTGCTTGTAAGTCAGCAATTTATTTTGGGTTGCAGGTCAATAACAAAAAGAGATTCCAAGAAATTGATAATAAAAGCCTACATGAATGAAAATCACTCCAAATAAATAAAAATGTGGAAGTGTTAGTTAATAGAAGGGGTGCTTGTGTCTGAAACATGCAGTATAACCTTCCCCATGCTTATAGGAGAAGTGTTGCTGAAAGATTTTATAACTCCTCCAGTTTAAACTGTTTAAATAGATGATATAAAGAACTCTCATCAGTTAAATCAGTTAAACTCTGATTTAGATTATTCATAGCCTCGAAGAAATAGTTAATGACATAAACATAATTTCAAAATCTATAAAGGAATAATTTTACTCAAGGCCTAATAAAAATTAGGAATTGAGTATCAGCTCAATTGTCAGAGTAAATGCATGTACATATTGAATTATTTCGCATGTAAATGCCTAAGAACATACCTTCTCACACATCTGTATATATAGGAAATGTCATGACATGCACATAGAGAAGCTGCAATTACATATGCCTAAGATTAAAAAAAAAAAAAAGTCAAATTTGATTTTTGAATCAAAATAATAATTGGCTTTGATATTTTATCTCTTTTGATTCCATTGCATCAACACAAAAATTACACAGTTTCCTAATACAGATAGCTCAAGAAAATTGGGATATTCATTCATTTTTTATAGTAATCCTAAGCCAGCTTCCAGTGAAGCCAGCTTCACTCTCTTTAGCTTATATAAAACAATAAGAAGCGATACTGGAAATGACAAGTAAGCAGCAGGTATTAAATTTATTTAGCAGTGTGGTATGAATATTGATTTAAATAATGCTTATGTTAAACAATACTTCTCATCGGTTTGGCTGAAAACCCAATGCATTAAAGGATGCCAGGCTTTATATTTCAATGAGTAGTTTTTTCTGTTAGCTCTACCAACGAGAACTTTGAAACAAAAATATAGAAACATCAGTGCAGAAACTTGTCTCTGAAAAAAAGACCCAGCAGCTTCTTTCAAAGTCTTGGTTAGTAACCAGTCTTGGAATATGTTCAGAATCAAAACACAGTACCTGATATTACACATCTACAACCTGCCAAAGAATGAACGTTTTACTTCCATCTTTCCTTCTATAGTCCTGTCTTGTTTTTGAGAGAAGCAGAGCAGTTTCCTCCAGGACTGCTATTTTCACAGTACATAAAAGTGAAGCAAAAAGGACTGAAAACACCCTAGGAGATTAATATTTTACCATTTAACTCTCCCTTTCCCTAAAGATGGGTTTTCAGAGAGGCCAGCTAACTGGTTGTTCTGCTGGAACTGATGTGCAGAAAATTCTCCAGAAGCTTAACAGGAAATTTTTGTTCCTATGATCAAATGTTAAAGTCAAAGAACCATCTAGCCCTAAAATATGTTCTCCATCTGTCCAAAATCAATTTTCTAACAGCTATCTATCTTCCAGGTTTCTGTCTGTCAAATGGCACTGGGTTTAGCATTACAAATTTTTCTATTCACCAGGCTATATTTGCTTATATTAATGTAAATGCATAATATACTAAAGACTTCATAAATCTAAACCTTTAGAAGCTATAAGGGTCTTCAGTTATGAAGAGAGAAAACATAATATATAGTAAAAAAGTTCATTTATCTCATAAGCAAAACAAGTAATTTTTTTCTTGATCTCTCTTCGTAAGTTTAAGAGTACTTCCCTACAAATATCTGTATTACTTTTAAAGATTAAATAAGATCTTTACATTTCAGGTAATTTTTAACTTGTGATGTAGAGCTTTGGCAGGCTAGCTTGACTGTTAGATGTCTTTGGTTTAGAGAGGTCCATTTCTTTCATCCATTAAAAAAAACTCACTTAAATGTTGAGACTTTGTAGAGTTCTAATTGAGGTGTCTTGAGAAGAAGAGTCTGCTCACTGTGTCCTAACCCGGGAGAGTAAAGCTATGTTCAGGAGCTGATCTGCCTGTACTTAGGATCCTCCTGGTGCCCTTGTCACACTGGTGTGAGTCTTTTAGTGAAAAAAAGTATGGGCCTTTCATACGGTAGGTGGCTGGGAAACATTTGAAAATACTGATCTGACGGGAAAGAAAGTTATTTAGATTTGATGAGAGAGAAGATTATTTAGTCTTATTTAGATTATTTAGTAGACAGAATAAAAGGGCTTCAGGTGCTCTAAAAATGATCCCTCTGCTGCTCTGATTGGATTGCCTCAAACAGCAGATCTAGACAATCAGGATGCTTATGTTCAGAACAACTCACCTTCACTCTTCCTGTTTACATCTGGGGGAGATTCACACATCTAATACATCAGCCTACGCACAACTGGCAACTGAGGGAAAATGGGAGCAAAAACTGTTTGAAAGAAATACTACAGGAGGCACTTGCCTCCTTTTTAGGAGACAGTAATTTGCAGGGGCAATCTATCTGATTAATTTTTCCTTTTTTCATTCATGAATTATCTTTGAGAATACAGCAAAAAAAATGCAAACAACAGCAATTTTTGACTCGATTATTATTTTTCCACTGAAGTGCAGTTTCATTCATGTTTAGTCAGGTAGAGTAGTAGCTTATACATTCCAGTTGACTTCATGGATATAAGCATTATGCATTCAAAGTGCGATATTTATTTTTTGCAAATATGTGTATTTTCAGGAAATTCATGGAAAATATGTGGGAACAGGCAAGTGGCTGCAATCAAATTGAAATTTGCTTTTGAATCTAAACAAACATTTGCAGACTCCATTTTCACAAGTGCTCCCTCATTTGTATTCAATGGTTAAAAACCTACCTCCCACTGCCCCTCTGGCTGCTTATAGTTATTCATTTCCTATGTAATCTTCATTGATTGCAAGAGATTAATTTTGTTCACTACAAAGTCAGAGGCTCAATCTTTATGACAAATGAAAGAGAGCACCCCAAAGAGTCTTTTCTGTGTTTTCAGCAGTGTGATTTAATTTACACATTTTGTTCATCTTAAGAATATTTTTCTTTGTTGAGGTTCTTGAGCTGTCTAGAGCAGGTGTAGTTCTTCTAAGCCATTGCATAGGATAAAAGGAATAATAAATTATGGGCTTATTTGAATCTAACAACTAATATGCAAAATAAAATGAGCACTTGATTATTGAATTAAATCAAAGCAATTAAATGGATTTTACTTCAATAAAATGTCTATGAAGCTTTACATTGAAAGAAAGGAAGAAATAGCAGTTCTGTTTTATGTAACAGAGAGCAGTAAGGTAACCATGAAGAATTTGGGGAAATGTGAAGCAGGTCTTGATATATTCACATGAAAATTTTCAGCTCTCCCTGGAGTGTTCTTTCAGAAGTGCAAGACATACTTTCTGCCTACTGTTGAGTCTCTTCTGCTCTCCTCAGGTAGGATGGCATTTAGCTATGCATTTTTATCTACATAAACATATCATCATCATCACCCATTTTTCAAGGGTGGAAATAAACCTAAAGCAAACTTCCCTGCTTTTGGAAGAGGAACAGGTAAAGATATCCTATTCTTCCACTCTCTCTTACAGAACAGAGTCAGAATTAATTTATTCTTTTCTATGGGAAACAGAAGGATATGTGCCTGAATAAATAAATAAATAAATAAATAAAGGATAAAACAGAGAAATGAATATGATAATGAAATTTCCAAAACAGTTCGTTTAAATCTGAACTATCTTGTCCCAACACTTTTCTCCACTATTGATGAACGTCTCATCATCTAGCTGAATATTTAGTTGGTCCTAGTTAGAACAATAAATTGATATAAAGTATAATTATTTCTTATCTTAAATTTTAACAACATAGTTATCAAACATTTTTATTTAGAAACTTTTATATTGTGGATCTGACCCATAGGCTAAGTTACAGTTGCATTTAGGATCTGGTTGACTAACTAAAAGAACTTTGATTCAAATCGAAATTTAATGTAACTCTAGTTTCTACCAGGTGACAATCATGTTTCTATCAGGTGGTTTGAGGAGTATGAGACCTGATGAGCCCATGAACCCTCTTTTGCTCTTGTACAATTGCTGCTGTACCTGGTAGGTAGGACAGGTGCCTAGCAGGTTCACTGGAGTGAGGGTCTTAAGCAGGTGTATCAGAAACAGCTGAAATACGGAGAAGTAACAGAATGATGGAGAATCAGAACAGAGCTACCGATTGACATTGTGTTCACTGTACAGCTTACTGATCTTCATAAAAAAGAGGAAAAAATAAAGTTTACTAGGGATTTGCATATTGTATTTTACAGGTTTATCTACATTTTTACAAAGTGGTAAAGCCTTTTGTGTTTAATTAGACATACACAAATGAGAGTTTCTTTAATCAGAAAAAAAAGGTAACAGTTTATATAGTTTTAATTCGATTAGTGAGTACCTTCACCAGCCTACCAAAAATGCAGCAAAATATTAATTACCTTAATTACCTGCAGATTCTTCCTGTAGTTCTCATTTTTTTAATCCAGTCAAAAATTAAGAATGTCAGAATTGCCTTAGCCCATGAATGATGTAAGAGCTAAGAAATGGCTGGGCATAAGAAATAGCTTCCAGCTATCTGTCACATATTTTAAAAGCCGGTCTCCTCCTCTTCTAAAGTACATCCTTACTCCTTAAGATCCTTCCCTAACTAAAACATAGTGATTAAAACATAGGCCCTCGGTGAAACAAACATACAAACAAATAGGAAATAGAAATTTATGTGAACATACAGCTCTATAGTTAGAATTCTCCTTTTTTTTTCTATCCATTTTTTTTTCTTTTATTTCTCAGACCTCAATCTGATTGTGATTGGACTCTCAAGTTTCAACATCTTTTCTAAACATCATATGATTAATGGGTTTGAATATAAATTTAGATCTTTTCTCTGGCGGTTCTGATTGGCTGCTAAAAAGTCTTTCAAGTCTCTTGCCTGTCTTTTTTCCTGATTACTCACTGTATTTCTTCCAACCACACAAAATGTTCTCAACGTATCACTGATACTTACATGATCTTTAAACAGATGCAGACCTCAAACACAGACCACTCTAGATAGCGTAACTGTGGGTTACATTGCAAATGCAACTTTAAGCAAAGGTCACATTCTGATTAAAGAATTCTTCCTTGCCCTACATCATTTGTGTGACAGATAGCTGGCTTTACCAATTCCTAAACTTGTGATCACTCCTGGCTTTCCCTTTGTAGGGAAAGCTTTGTATTTTCTGTAAGTTGGCAGATCTAGTCAGCCAGTGCTGTGAGCAGCAGTTTGGCGGTGTTTATTATGGGTTACTACTCCAAGGTTAAAGGCGGCTATAGATTCCCCCGGCCAAGAGTTGAAGATTCATGGCTGTGCAGTCCTTTCCCATATTCCTCCTTGGCTTTCCTTCCTGTTTCTGTTCCTGCTCCTCTCATGCTATTATCCATGGCTGGGAGCAGTTTGCCTTCACTACTCTTCATTGTTCCTGCAGCCCTTTTGTGCTGCTATGTCAGCTCTTTTGCACCTCCGCAAAAAAACACCTGTTACTGTGTAACCAACTGACCTGATATGAAAACATCAGAAATTTTGTTGCCGCAGCTTTTCTTGGGATAAAGCAAATCATGACAATTTTAACAATATAAAGATAAGCCTTAAATTTTGCAAATATTTGCAAAGCAAAACTATTTTAGCAAAATGATATCCAACAAATATTTGATCAAGAACGAGTAGATTGATTCATAAAAACATAGCTGGTTACGATAAATCATAGAATCACAGAATGCTTAAGGTTGGAAGAGACCTTTAGAAATCATCTAGTCCAACCTCTCTGCGCACACAGGGTCACCTAGAGCATGTGGCACAGAATTGCAGGATCTTGCATTTTCTCTTGTTGAATTTCATGAGGTTTCTCACCGCCCACTTGTCCAGTCTGTCCTCTGGATGGCAGCGCAGCCCTCTGGAGTATCAGCTCCTCCTCCCAGTTTCATGTCATCAGCAAACTTGCTGAGGGGGTACTCTGTGCCTTCATACAGGTTGTAGATGAATAAACTGAACAGGACTGGGCCAAGGACTGACTCTTGGGGGACACCGCCAAAAGCCTCCAACTAGACTCTGCACTGCTCATCATCACCTTCTGAGCTCTGCCATCCAGCCAGTTGTTAATGTACCTCACCATCCACTCATCTAACCCCCACTTCTGGAGCTTTCTCAGGAGGATACTGTGAGGGATGGTGTCAAAAGCCTTGGTGAAGCCAGATAAATGACATCGACCACTCTCCCCTCATCTATCCAGCCATTCCATGACTGGCTGACTATTTCTGAGCACCTTCTTGTCCTCCACATGTTTGGAGATAACAGCCAGTATGAGCTGTTACATCACTTTTCCATGGATGGAGATGAGGCTGACTGACCTGTAGTTGCCTGGGTCCTCCCTCTTGCCTTTTTTGCAGACTGGCATGACATTGGCTTTCTTCCAGTCCTCCGGCACCTCGCCCGTTCTCCAGGACCTTTCAAAGATGGTGGAGAGCGGCTTAGCTATGACATCCGCCAGCTCCCGCAGCACTCTGGGGTGCATCCCATGAGGGCCCATGGATTTGTGAGTATAAAATTTCCCTGATTGCTCTCCGACCCAAGGCTCTTGCTCTCTCCAGGCTCCTTCTCTTGTCTCTAGGGTCTGGGGCTTCAGAGGGCTGCCTATGGTAAACACTGAAGCAAAGATCCATTGCATCAAAGACAGTAATTGCATCAAAGACAATAATCAGCCAAACTGATTATTTGAAGTGTTTTAGTCCAAAAGCATACAAAACAGCAGGAAAAGTGAAGGAAGATGAAGCAATTAGAGAATTAAATGCTGGCGTAACAGGTTGCTGAGTACAAGCACTGTAAGGAAGATGGAAAGCCAGTACAGAACCAAGGAAAGAAATCAGGTATTATAGCTGAATGTGGAAGAAATACACAGGTATGGGAATTCAGAGGATGCCTGCATAACTGCTAATCACTGCATCATCAGTGATGGAGGTGGGGAATCAAGGCAACTGTTATCTTCTTGTTGCTACTTACTATAACATCTCTTCAATAACAACAGGGGTTAGAAGACAACCAGCTCTGTTAATTTCTTGAAAATAATGACATCAACTATAAAACCGGTAAAAAACAGTTTATATTTCTTATTTTTAACATATTTGAATTGATAAAGAGCAAAATTCATTTGGCTGTTAATAAGTTTTTATGTGATTTTAATTCATATTTTCACTAAATCTTGTCATTTGAGCATCACTTTATTTCATTTTGAAGAGTGAGAAACCTTTATGTGTTTTATACATACTACAGCTGAAAACAAGTGACAAACTTAAGGTAAGGATAGACTAGTCCTAGTCTATTCTAAAAAGCACTGTTCCAAGACAAATTTTTAGCTTGGTATTATAACAATTTATGTTCTAATTGGCTTATCAAATGCTGTTATCATCCTTAAAAGTACTGCCAGGTCTAATTACAGTGCAATAGTCAAATATAGCTCATATTTGTATTATCAGAAGTAAACAGAGTATCAATTTTCTTAACGGATCAACAGAAACATGTTGTGGAGATGCCAGTGGGAACTACATGCTTAATTTTTTTTGCATTTGACACTCGAGTTGTCAGTATGAGAGTTCCCCTGCCATAGCTGTGCTGTTAATCTATAACAGTGAAATTATTGACAAATACCCATTCTTTCAAGGTAGTAAATGTTTTTGTTTGAATACAGTTCTATGGAGTAAGGATTTAATTTTGTGTTTATCTACATTTGTCTGAAATATTAGCTAGTAGAAATGGGACTTCTGTGTTTGGAATAGTGTCAAGCACTTGATTGATGTTTAGCAAATAAAAGCCTTAGTACTTGCTTTCTTAGTTATTTTCTTTGATTATCTTTGTAATTTCCCATTCCAAATATGCTAAGTGTTTACTTCTGTGTGTTCTATTAATGCCCAGACTCTTCATACTAAAAAAAAGAAAAAAAAAGAAAAAAAGCATGTATCAAGAAACATCAAATTGAAAACCACACTCAAAAAAGTGAGATGTGATATAAATATCAGCTGAATTTCTGAGTTGAAAATGTCTAGTAATACTAGCTAATCCAAGGAGTTTGAAACTTGACTGTCTAGAATCAGTCGGGAGATGTTTTTTACTACAGCTGCCCTGAATGTCAGATCACAGATCTTTCAGATATCAGTAAAAGGAGGAACACAGGTAGCTAACCATGAACATTTTAAGTGATTGTTCTTTGGAGAGCTTTGCAAACAATTACTTGGCAAAGTTAAATTTGGTTCTTCAGAGTGGTACCACAGTCATGACTACCTTGCACAGAACTCATAGTAAGAGCCTTATGGAAACAATCTCTGGTTAGGTAACTAAAGGTTGTATTTGTACTGATTAGAAATTCATCAGAATTGCATTCTTTAGAATACGCAAATTGTTAGAAAATTAGAAGACTCTGTAAAATGTTTGAGTTTTACTAGCTTTTTTTGGTAAGAGCATCTGGAAAAAAATCTCATCCTATTTAAATTTTGACCTTATGAATTTTTAATTTTGTGGTGACTTTTCATGTTTTCACTTAAAAATGTGGTTTGTGAGAAGTATTCATTTAAACGTGCTTTCATTTTACCTCTAAATACACCTACATTTCTAAAACTCAGGAAATTATGCATTTTTATTCTCACTTACAGTTCTAATTGCAATGGTCCACAAGAGCAATACAGCTGGAAACTTCACTGGGATATTTGAATCATGGACTTCACTAAACTAAGTGTCTGCTTTTTTTTGGCTTGTCATTCTTTTAACACAATTCTTTAAAGGCAGTGTATAGGTGTAATACAAATGCCAAGTAAATTACTGTTACTAATGACATTCATTGTTCTTTCACTTAGTATACGCACATTCAGTGCCTGGAAGAGATGCTGTGTGTTATGTCTAGTTTTGTTGTCTAATGGAGAATGGAATTTAGAAGAGCATATAGCAAGAAGAAGAAGAAGAATTTGTCAAAAGAACAAATATCATTTTCGTATTACCTCACTTGAAGTTAAAGAGCAAAGTTTCCTTTAATAATATTTCTCCAGAAGTCAGACACTACCCCATACAACACTCACACCTAATACTTGTAAGGCAGCAATACCAATGGAATAGCTGTGTGGATGCATTCATGCGGTAGTGAGCTTGCAAGTAGGCAAGTTTGCACAAATTTTGTAATTATTTGGCATTAACTTAGCATAAAACATCATGAAGGTCCTTGGCCCTGTGACTCATTCCTTTATGATAGCAATAAGGAAGAAATAAGATTGAAAATACCATTCTCTCTTTTGCTGTGTATATTTTAGATGACAGCAATAATACTGATGTTATGTAGAAATAAACAAAATATCAGAAATTCCTTGAAGACCTTTAGTGTCATCTATAATTTGAATGAACACTTTCTGATATTGTATGAGGAAAACACATGTTCATTTCTACTTCCCAACAATAGGTGGCACTGGCAAATCTGGTGCTTGTTCTGAATTTACCTGTTACACAATAGGGAGCTTACACAATCAGATAGGGAACTGATTTGTTCCACCAGATTCCAGAAACGCATCGTGGACTTTTGTTCATGTGTATATATTAGATATGTCTGCAAAAATTATAGCAAAGAGATTATGGAGTGATTAGCAGTCACATTTCTCCAATATTCACAAAGTATGCCGTAAATTCCTTGTAATATATTTGATCTTCTTATAAAACTATTTGCACATTATTGTATCTGTAAGTTCTTTCCTATAGGAAAGTACAGTATACAAGGTTAGATGTTAAGTCACATGCTATTCTTTGGGTGTATTTGTGCAAAGTGATTTCCTTAGCTTTTATACATGCAAAATAGCTTTAAACAAATGTGCAGAAACATAGCATAATAAGAATATAAGTCAACTAAAAGTCTTTTAATATCAAAGAAACCATTGTTTATTGTTCCCTTAGCAAGTTCCAGTAGAAACACATACTCAAAATTCCGTTACTTGGACCTAAGAATTAGATAAGGAGCGTCCCCACTGTAATTCATAATTTTGGAACAGCCCCTTTTTTTCATCTCAAGTCGATTTGGGCTTTCATAATGTTCATTGCTGTAGCGGTCCATCTTTTCATATAAGTACCTAATAGCTGTATCACTTCTAGTAGAAATACTACTCTTTTTTCCTCCCTGAGATCACTGTTGCAGAAGCCCAAAACCCTAGCAACAGGTTTTAAGACATAATCAATGCAGCAAGAGCTATTGATAATTATGCTTAATTCAATGAGGAAGTAGCACGTTTAAATTCAGAAATAAGTGGAGAACAATTAGAAATGTAACTCTTTACAATTAATCCAAATCATATACTATATTTTAGTCAAGGCAATGTAGCAAAGTATTGCAGTTTGACTGTAGTATCTATAGGCCCGGCTCTGGCAGTACCAGATGCACAAACAGACTGCTGGCTGTAGGTCCAATCGCCTTCAAAACAAACAGCTGAGTGCACAAACAGCATGATTTATTCAAACGCAAGGTTTAGAGAACAGGTTTCATATGTCAGTACAGGAAATTTTATACTACAATTCAGGGTTCTTAGCTAGTGTACGAAGTGCAATCCACAGTCACCCCAGAAGATGGGATAAGGCTCTCAACCTCGAGGTGTCTCCTCAGGCAGTGTCCTGACCAGAGGGGAGGAAAAGGGTTCAGCCTGTCGACTTCCCTCTCCCTTCTTCCTTCCTTCCTTCTTCTTTATTTCTTCTTCCCTCTTCATCAGTTCCTACTATGTCCCTCTTTAGTTCAACTTTTATATATTTTCTTTTACATTTAGGTGGAGCTTGCATGACTTACTTTTGTTACTGATTGGTTTAAAAAGTCTCCCGAGTTAATCAAAAATCTAGAGAGCATGCTCAGTGAGGAATGGGATTCCTTGGAAGCGGGTAACTTCTGGGACGGGGTTGTGTATTGGTATTATAATGAGATTAGAATGAGGAGAAGTTTGAGCAAAGTCCATTGGAAGGGACTGATCTGCCACCATTGTTGGCCCAGCACCAGATATCTTATTGTTGTATGTGGCTTATGAGCGGCATGGTACAACCGGGTTGCCACCTCTGCAGGGAGTGCAACAGAGTTTGGCCGCAGTGTCTTTGCTCCTCTCCACCCTCCATTCACTCGTCGTCTGCACAGCACCATCACATTACCACCTCCACAGGTGGTAATGGCCAACAAAGTTTGGCCATGGTGTCTCCATTCTGCTCCACCTTTCGTTTACTCGTATTAATGTGTGCTAGGAGGTCAGACTGTGTTGCCAACGGAATCATGGAGAAGTGGATTTCACACATACTAACCATCCTGGAAGGTGTAACTGTCTCTTACCTGAGGCAAACCTCTGTAATGCCATACATTCTGTTAGGCCCTATTTTTTTCTCTAATTTCTCCTTTCTCCAGCAATTTTCTCCCACAAAGTAAATACTCTTCCTATATGATTTATATAATTAATCTCTTAACTTCTGCTGAAAGCCATTCCCTGAATGTTTATCAATTTGCTATTTGCTGAAAGCATACAATGCATCAAACATCACAATTTCTTACTTAAGCTTGAACAAACTCTCAGAAAGAGGATCTGAGTGTCTTTTTTTTTTTACTTAACTTAGTTAAAAAGCATCATTTATTTTGATTTTTCATTAGTTTTTGGTGTATGAACAAGTCTACAAAACTCAATATTTTCAGAATTACATTATAGCTTGTTATTTTCATCTGTGTGGTAGACTTACACAGAAGTCTATCTGTGACAAAAGATATATTTGCAAAAAGGAATTTAGTTAGAGGCCTTATCAAATTTAACTAGACAAACTAACTGCCAAAATTTGACTTCTAAGGAAGTCAATTAAGTATTTGAAATATAGATTGTAATGGGATCTCTACTCTTATTCTTAGATTATGTTTACTTCTCAGTCCTTAGTCATTATTACCTACCTAAAACTTCTAAGATAATGGAACATGTTAGGTTTTAGATCTCCCAGTAAGGCGACCTATGCTGTCCATCTTGTAACGAAAGCCCACATTATAAATGTTGTATCTCCCAAATGCCATCTCAGACTCCCTGTCCGTGTTTTCTAGTCTTTCTCCCTGGTCATTTCCCACTACGTATCTACGCATTTGGAACCACCTGTCAATTAATAGCATTAATAATTTATTTTTCTAAATAATATTTTGTTATGATGCAATTTCATAATGAAATTCCTTTAAAGAATTAAAAAATCACTGACATTACCGGTAAGGAAGCATGCTGAATACTAAAAAAAAATATGAACCTCACATTCTTCCTTTCCCTACATGCATTCTTTAGCGTATGAGCATGAAGAGTGTTATTTGTAAGCAATAGAAATCACTCATACAGGGGAAAAATGTATTTTATTAATTACATTTCATTAAAGTGTTCACTTTTTTATTTGAAAAACACAGAGAATGGGAAAGATTTCAGCTGTTACACACTTCTGCTCTGGAAAAGGCTATATATATCTAATAGATAGAACTGCAAAAAAATTTCCATTGTTTTAAAAGTTGTCATAAGACATTTAGGTAGCCTTTCAAAAGTTCCCAGGCTTTGCTGCTGCTGCTCCTGAAATGCTTTGCGGTGGTCTTTGTGTGGGAAGCTCAATACAGAGATAGATGTTATCAGCAAGAAATATTGAGCTGGAAAAAGTGCAGATATTACTATAAATATCACAGACCTCTGCCTCCTGGGTAAGCCTGGGCATGAGCAGACCTGAAGGGAAGCTTAGAAAAGGCACTTGCAGGCTTTGACATAGGGAATGTATGCTAGGTCAGAGAATTACCTGAAAGAGATACTCAAGCATAGTTAACTGGAAAAAAAACTGGATAAGATGGGAATTTATAAAACATACTTGTATAATTTACTGCTGAGCATTCAGGACTACTTATGTGGAGTGACCCAGTCAAAGACTCAGTAAAAAAGAAAAAAAATACACATGCAAAAATGAACCATAAGTAGCTTGAATATTTCTTCTGTATTCCTGCTATTTTTTTTTTTTTTAATGATCTCATGTATAATTCTTTCTAACCTTACTTACTGGACTTCATTTCCCCCCATATGAATATGATAATTCTTGTAATATATAAAAAAATCTAAGCATTTATTTTTCATTATTTCTAAAATTCCAATCTCTTCTAGTATTTAATATCTAAATTTATAATATTTCCTAAAAATTCTATTCAAAAGTTGCCAATGTAATTATTTATTACCTGGTAACTAGAGATTGCAGTGCAAATTTCGTGCTTGTTTTGTCTGCTTCATCTGATTCCTTATTGTCTTGCATGCAGGACTTTAAAATAGAAGCTTTATTGTCAACTGAAATCTAATTTTTAAAAGCCAAGAATAACCCTAGTGACTTGCATTCATCCTGTTTCTTTTGTTTTGTTTTCTGATTAGTATGACTCCTAGATTAGTTGACCAATATCAATGGGACAGCATCAGTCAGTTTTAGTGCACTTTGGCTTGGATCTTCTCTTCTTTCAAGTTACTCCTATGTGCACAATGTTAAAACTCATCAGTTATTATTTTATCCTGGAGTTCAACTTCTGGAAGATAGCTGTCATGCAGATAGTATTAATGAGCAACCTACCACAATCATTAGTTTGGGAGGAAACATGGCTGAGAAATGAAGCTGGAGAGAGTCACCATTCATGCTCCTAGACTGCACAGACACTGAGTGCCACAGCCAAACTCAGGTGCATGACGCAGCTGGTGGGGGAGCATGGTGTCTCTTGAAGTGTATGTGCCTGACTTTCTCTCACACATATGTAAAAAAGAGGTGGCAAGAAGGATATAAAACTGGTGCCTTGATAAGAAATTGAACTCGGACCCATCTGAAAGCTCAAAAGGACCCCTGGTCCATTTGCCTCGCATGGCACTTCTGTAGCCTTGGTGAAAGCTTGATGATAAGCCATGCACTGTGCAGGTCAGGAAAATAATTTTAGTAGTAAAATCAAAGAGTATATATATTTCATGTACCTATCATAAAAGAAATGTTTTAGAATTTTTCTCTTTCGTGATTGTATGATGCTAGTAAATTCAATGAGTTATTGTTTTGAGATGCCAGTCATAAGTAACTGACATTTATATAGTTGGAAAATACCAAACTGTGAGAATTTAATACCTTCACAGAAATGCAAGATACATGAGTAAACACTAAAAACTCTTGTAGATATTCAAAGCAATTAAAGCATCCAAATTTTATTACACTATGAAAGGTAAAAGAAAACACTCTGAAGTTATGTATAGACAGCTGTTAAACACTCACTCATTTATATGGCAGTCAAGCTCAGATAGTCAAAATGGCAAAGTAGGGAATGTTTTCTAGCGAAAGGAAGTAAAATTTTTCATGACAGCATGCAGGCTACATTTTTGTTATCTCTGCATACAAATTCATTTATTTAGGAATTAATAAAAGCTACTGAAGGCTTGGCCCTAAGGACCAATTTCAAGTTTCTTGAAATCATAAATTCAGCTTGTATTAAAAGAGTAGTGCAACTATTTTAAGTCTTTGTGATTGTGAAGCTGAAGTATGGAAAACAAACAAAGAAACAAACAAACAAACAAACCTGCCTGAAAGAGTGACTGAGGTGCCCAGTAAATACAATTTCTCTGAAAGTCATATTGAGAATATATCATGCAAACACATAAATAAATTATTCTTTCCTTGTGATAAAAAACTGAGTCATCCTTATTTTCATGTTATGGTTTCCAAGAGTGTTTGTAACAAAACCTCACAACCTGGACACCCTTCACATGACTAATTCTACCTCTGAATTTAAGATTATTTAAAAGGGTTTAACTCTGGTATTTGTATAACGTAACTACCTCCAAACCATCTGGAAGAGGTGGTTTCATTAAAGAGCATCCATAAATGTGTGAATGAATTAATTAATGGACTTTATTGCCATTAGTTTCAGTGATCTCTGAGTAAGTTATACAGACTCCTAAGATCATCATGACATCAAATAAGAGTAATGGTTTTAATTCTCAAGGTTTTGATAAAATTTAGAAGTTTTGATGTACTTATTACATTGCAAAAGTGTTTTCTGTCTTATGCCCTTTTAAAAGGCATATGGAAGTATAAAGTTTTATAACTAGTATTTTAGTTTATAACTAGTAGTTTCTAATTGCCATGTAGTGATTATTAACTGAACCTTGCAGTGGCAGAGCGTATTCTCTTGCGCCTTTGAGCCCTCATGAATAAAAAGTCGTAAGGCAGGAGACTTCTTGATCTCTGTTTGTCTTCAATCCCCACTGTAACCTGTGTTCCAAAGAGCGAAATGTTGCGAATCCTTCAGCTGATTTTTGTCAGATTTGGATCAGGACCTACATGTCTCAGTGGTAAATTTTCAGAGAAATTGATTCGTCCACTTCTAAGCAAAATCACACATAGTCAGTGAGTTATTTTTGAACTCACAGCCCAAAATGTTGTGACAAGTATATTTTCTTTAAAATATAAAAGCCAGTGAAATTGCTATGTCTGTCTCAACTCTGGCAAATAGTTGTCCCAGTCATTATTCTTTTTATAGTCTCTATCCAGTGCAGTAAACATTTACTGGTTTGTTTTCAAACCAATTTACATTTCATTTTCCATGAAACACTTTGTAAGCCTTTATCAATTTTTTAATTTAAAATCTAGACATTTAACTGTCGTTTTATCATTCATTTGTTTATTTAAGTACTAATTTATAAACACAATCTCATCTAAATGCAGATGGAAAAAAGCTGAGTGAAGTTTGTAATATAAATGGGAGCATATTATTTTGTCAGAACAGACTTAATATAGCAGACCTTGCTTATTCTTGTGTTTTTCTTTGTGATCAGTTTTTCAAATTTTAAATATCAAAGGGAGACCTCATTTTTGTTCAAAAAAAAGCATCCCATAGCCCAGTCCCAGCTATGCTTCACACAAGCATGGGATGGGGCTCCCAGGTTGGCTTATGGCATTTTGCATCTTTTGCAGTGATTCTCTGGAAAATTTTTTGATGTCTGCTTGTTTGTGACTGGCCAATAGTCCATAGGTTGAGTAACTCCACTCTAGGTGATTCCCTCTTTTTTTACTGCTTTTTATCTGACTTCCTTTCCTTCAGATGCGAGGTTCTTTTATCCAGATGTAGAACAGACAGGAAACAATCCTGTCTGGTGAGCTATTAACATTTTTCTTATGTTTTTCTCTTTCCTTTGGCCCTCAGAGAGAGAGACACTGATCACCACGATATCATCCAAATACCATGCATCCTTTAAACTTATTAACTTCTAATTTATTTTTTATCTTTCTAGGTAAGGTGTTTCCATATATTACAATTCTAAAACTTCTACAGTCCTAGCATTTCAGCTGCGCACTAACACTTTCCATTATACATACAGCACACATTGCATTTAGGGGGAAGGATTTGTCTCCCTCAAAATATCTTAATAAAAGGCTGTAAACCAAAGGAAGTAGAAAAGAGAGTTACCTGTTTCCACTTGTATACCTTCCAGTGATATATTTTATCTTCCTGAGAAGATGCTGTCTTAAATTCACATTTAAGCAACTCTCTCTAGATAACTAGACATTTTGTTCTCCCTCTCTTTATTTGTTGTTATTGCTGTTGCTGTTGTCCTCTGTCACCTGATGACAGACTTCATCCCTTGTCAGAGCCTCTTTATGAATGAATTAAGAGCTAATACTTTTATGGCTGACTAATGTGGAACACAGCAGGTGATTGGCTGGTTTCACTATTTGTCCAGAGTACTCTTCCAAGATGTCATAGTCTATGGAGTATGTTACTTAAAAGTCAAAGTTCTGCTCCACATTGAGTCATATTTAAGTCAGAGTTTGGTGACCATGGAGTATAAATACAGTGCCACCATTTCCCGTATTGCAGCTTTCTCTGCTGCTGTATTTAACAAAAGTAAAATAAGTTTTGAAATGCTAAGAGTGTACTGTAAATGAAAGAGTGTACTGAAAAAATGAAATACTACCTACACCTTTACAGGAGACAAACCAAACTTAGTTTAAATGCAGGTTTTAAAAACAGCCTGTTTGAAAACAGGTGAAAAACATAGGAGCACAATAAAATGAAGAAAGTCAACTCTTTATGAAATGATTGGAAGCGATTCATCATAAGTAAAATCCACAACTTTCAAATTAACGTATTTTAAAAATGATTGTATTTTGTATGAAAAAAGCAGAAGAAATAGGCAATGCTTTATAAGAATGTTTTCATGAAAATTTTTAAAAATTGTTTACATTCTCATGAGAAAAGCAAGCAGATATTCACAGTGCTGAAAACATTTTTAAAATATATTCAATAAAATGCTTCAAGAGTCTGAGAGCTAATTTTGAAGAAACCTAATTTTTAAGCAAGTTGTATCCAACATCAAAATTATTCAGTTACTGAAAACTGAAACAAAGTTAAAAATGAATGTATACTATCAGATGTACATTGGACCAATCTTGAACTACTGGACCTTTAGAAATCTTATAATGCACTTATTTCAAAAGAGATATTGATTAGAACAGTCTCATTTTCTTTAGTCTTAAAACTCTAATTATGCGGGCATATGCATTGTTTTAAGCAATGTTATTCAGTGCCCAGGCCAATAGGATCAAATACTTGGTAGTATTTGTTTAAGAGACCTTGATCAAACATATGTACTTTAAAGTCAGTTGACTGGTCCCATATTAAGGCCCTGTCCTCATTGTAAAGTATAACTATACTGGCAGAGATACAATGGAAACTTTACTACTGAAAGTGTGGAGTAAATTGTGTCTTCTAGTCCAGAATTTGTTTGAAAATTATTTAGATGCTTATAATACATTTTTACTGGAAAAAAATATTCCCAAGTTCATCATTTTTCTTTTTCATTTATATTGTGGATTTCAGTAGAATTTTTTCCAACATAAAAAGAAAAAAAAATCTGTTAGAGCTGAGTGTGTATGTCTCTGCATGTATCCAGGCAGAATTAGAAGAATACTATACAAAATATGTAATTTAAACATTTTTTTCCTAGTATGCTACTTATAGCCTAAGAAAATTAGTCATAGTGTGTGATAAATAAAATTTTAGGATACTACTTTCTGAAAATTCTTTAATAAAAATATCAAAAGTACATCTCAGAACAACACGGTAATAATTTTTGAACTAAGAGCTTCAGTGGAGTAGTGAGAGGAAAATAACAATAATGTCCTAAGATAGAAAGAGATGCCATTTTAAGCTAGTTATATAAATATGTCATTCCAACAAAGTAGGTATGGTCTGCTGGAGATGCTTCGCCTCAATTATATGATAAAGCAAAGAGTACTCTTTCAGTGATTTGTTTTTTCTCTCCTTCTCTGTCTTCCTCTGTTTCCCTCTTCTCCTTTCTTTTCTCCCCACTCCTGCTAGTCTACAACCCTGTATGTTCTGCAACCAAAGCATCATTTTTCAAGATCAGATTTATTAGAAAAATTAATGTTTACAGCCCAACAGAAGGATAAACAAGTCATGTGTGTGTTCCTGAGTAATGCATTTTCCCTCAGAACAAGAACTAAGTAGGAAGTAATTGACAGTTTTGAATTTTGACACAAGGAAAACACAAAACAGAAAACAAAGATGAAGAATAGGAAGTGGTGACAAGCAAAGAGGTCAGGGAATTATAGTAAGGCACAATAAATATGCAGTTTTTAAGCAGGAAGGCAATTTTGAATTAGTTTCTGAAAAGAATAGAAATCCAGTCAAGGGGATAATGGACAAGGGTGAAAGCATTATATCTCCCAAAGCATAACAACAGTCAGGTTGCACAGTTTTGGACCCCCTGAAGTTTACCAAGCAGGGAGATCATGGAAGAACAAGCTGTAATAGCTGAAGTGGGACAAAATAAAATATGCTAAGTAAGTATTTCTGAAGTGGCAATGTGAAAGGTAACGCTAAGCAGAACCTGGAGGCTGGGATTTCTGAATTCTAAATATTGAGTGCAATATGCTGTTTTCCTAAAGTGAAATAAAAACCGAAATGGTCCCATGTAAGGAAAAAGAAAATCCCTAATCACACAAAGTAACATTGCAGGAGAGTGTATTATATAATTAGAATTAGATATCAATTTTTGCATTATTGTGAGAATGCAGCACCCACTGAGATATGGA
>WBNA01000243.1:415716-444459 GCA_013398345.1 Nothocercus nigrocapillus | reverse complement strand
TAAAGCATATGCTTAAGATTTTTGTAGATTACTAATCCACATATACATTTATATAATTCTGGAAAGCTCCAGCTAGGAAAAAAAAAAAAAAAAAAAGAAGTGTCAGTGAAGTACTGAGTTATGCTTCCAAAGACCAACAGACATTTAGAGCAGGAACTTTGACTTGCACAAGCTTTCAAATTTCAGCCCTGAAATTACGGAGATATTTTCCTTCTTATGACATTTTATGCTTCAGTGAGTTCTGGAACGAGAAACACTTGCAAGTTTTGGACTTTATCTTTTTTCTCTGAACCCTGATGGTTCATCCAAAACCTGATGAACAATATTGTATTTTATTAGGGCCATGAGTATTGCCTCCATGAATATTGCCTCAGTTTATGTCTTCTCTTTCTACTGTGCCTTGACATTACGTTTTTAGAAATGTGCTTGTGTACTGTGATTCACTTTCAGCACCAAGTGCTCAGCAGAGCTGCCCTGCAGCTGCTCCATGATCTGGACTGATGCAGGGGCCTGCTCATGAGAATGATGTCCTAAGGACATCCCTTAGATCTGATTTTGCTGTATCAAAATCCTGGATCAAATCTGGGGAGAAAAGGGATTCCATATGGGGGGGTCACCAGGCTATGGCTGCAGCTGAACCTGCAAGAACGTATCAAAACTCACAACAATTGTCTGGTTCCTTAAATGCCCTGAAGATGATGACCACTGCAAATCTGTCATTTACAGCTCTCTTTTCAAATTGTCAAAGGGCTTTCCAAATGTCTCTCCAAAGAGGTTCACACTCCTCACTAGAAGACTAAGGGAAGCCCCTAATCCTCAGAGTGTTTTCACCAAACCTAGTTATTAGGTGCCCCTCTATGCTTCTTATGTATCTGATCTTAGGCTGGAAGATGTTCTTACTGATTATTACTGTCTTCTGCAATTTCAGAAATGAATAAGGAGAGGCTTGTGTGGTTCAAAACAGCCATGGATCAGGATGTATTTGCAAGCATCTTCTTGTACCAGAAAATATAAAATAAACGTGCATAATAAGGTGTCAGCACTACAGCAAAGGCTTCCTTCACAGATTATGGTAAGAATCCTNATAATTATTGTGATATACGAGGTAGAAAGGTCCATTGTAATAAATACCTAAGATTGTTTACAAGATCAGTGCCTCTGGAGAGAAAATTATGATTACATAAATTATGGTAAACTTAATCAAATATTAAACAACAAAATGTGTGGTCATATCACAGGAAAACAGAAGAGCATATTACAATTCAGAATAATGTCCTTCTGAAATAAGTAAAAACATTTATAATGTCATGTATATAGTTAAATACAATCTCTAGTGCACATTTATAAAACAAAACGTGATTGTGGGAAAATTGGTATTATTAATATTGAATGATCAGCGTCAAATCTTTTTCAGAGATTCAAGAAATTGAATATAGACAATTCCAGCTTTTTCAGAACAAGATATATTTATTTCTGGACTAGATTCACAAAGTAGTTTGGATACCATAGCTTGTGTATACTAAGTATACCGCCACATGTAAAAGACAATGGTGACTGTGGTGATGGAAGAAAAAGTTAGTCTGCTGAAGCTGATTTAGAACCAGGACATGACTTTGGTCTCCTACTTTTTCCTCGCTTGAAGCTGTTCTATATTTTTAAAGCAGTTTAAGTTATATAAAGTTATTTAGGCTTCATATTTACACATTTTATGTTCATATTTATTCACTGGACTCTTATGAGAAAGTAGAGGGAGAAAGGAAGACACTATATTGGTCACTGAGTTTTCCTATAAGTGACAGAAAATGGCTTTTTGTCTATCACTTCAACAAATTTTGTATACGACTAATATTATCTCTCTTTAAAAAGAGTTTTTCAGACTGGAAGGGTGCCAGGTGTTCCTGAGATAAGTGCTCCAGATTAACAAAGGTTTCAAAAAGGACCTTCAAAATGTTCAGAAGGCCAGGAAAACATGTCATTTGCTGTGGGAGTTAAATGAATTGTTTGTGCATTAGAATTGATGGCAATGTAGAAATAGGAAAATGAAAAAGACTTTCAACACTTAACTCAGGGCTAGGTGTCTTTTTAAATCATATGCTGTAGCTCCAATGGAAGTTGCAGTCTTGATGTGGAGTTTACTGGATGAAGTTCCTTGGCTGATGTTAAAAAAGGAGGTCAAAAAATGACTGTAATAGTCTCTTTAAGCCTCACATTCTACAAGTATGCGAAAGTACAGTCATTAATTTCTCTGGCATGTAAAATTCACACCCTCAACCTCTTCCTTAAACCTGTCATTAGCTTGTTATTTATTTATTTTCTCTCTTTTTTTTTTTTATGGCTATTTTTTTTTTTTTTTTGGAACTTCATTGTACAGAATGGTCATTAACTGTGATGCAAACGCCAATGTTTCCATGGAAACCCCTGTCCACTACAGAATATACTAGAGCAATTTTTGAACCATTTGTCCATTTGATTAATTATGTCTTTGTGCTGAAGGCGGCTTGGCTTGATTGTCTCATCATGTATTAGAGAAGCTACAGCTCTAACAAATGGAGCTATTGTTTTGGGTCTATTCATCTTGGTACATCCCTGAGAGCTGATAGACATTTCAACAAAATGACTGTCCCTTAATGAGCTGCAGCTTGTCAGAATTGTTTAGGGCTTCATGCTAGGCACAGACCACTGCCATGACAGCTTCAGTTATTATGGCAATGAGTAGGATGTCTATAAAAGAGTCTATAGAAGACAATGACCCTGGTTTTGATATCACATAGTTTGTAATTATCAGCAATATATACACTATATGATAGATTTATAATAGATTCCAAAGCTTTGAGATAATTTTCTTATGAACAAGCTAGCTGCTCAGACATAATGAAAGATGAGATATTTTTCTTAGCCTTTTTACCTGTTTTTTAGCAAAACCAGAAAACAGAAGCCATTAAGCAAAACAAACAACCTCACAGAAAATATCAGCCAGTAATTGTTTGCAGTTTTGTTGTGTTGGTAAATCATAGACACTTGAGTTCTCTGTACTTGGGTAATTTCCATCAGTATTATGATTTTTTTAAACATTAATTCTAACTATTATGAGTACTGAAAATGTACAAGGAATATCAAATAATTTGAACAGAACAGGAAGGTCAGGAAGGGAAAAATGAGAAAAATATTTATTTTTCTATCACACTATTGTAGAAATATCTATGAAATTTACTCTGGCCCTTGCTCTGTCCGCTCCCATCCACATTTTCGTAATTTTAGTGGACAAGTCTGTCAGCGTGTTGTTTACATTAGCGAATATCCAGCTCTGAAATGTAAGCAGCTTTAGCAGCGTGGGATTATGTCAGACACATACCTGCTTATTTCTGGCAACAGGTTTCACATATTTTGAAAAATAGTAATGGAAACATCAGAAAAGTATATTACTATTTTGTGAATTTTGCAATTGCATAGAATTTCTCCTACTGAAATGTGTGCTTCTCAAAAGTGAAAATGGGAATGCAGTCAGAGTCAACAGAACAAGAACTAAGCTGCCTCTAACCAGAAGCTAATTATGAAAATCAAAATAGACTTTCTACATATTTAAAAATGTAGAATTATGATTTCCATTCTTACATGTTCCATTCAGTGAACTACCACGAAGAGTCAGTGTATACTACATTTGTTTTAAATATTTTTTTAGTGCAGAATCACTGATTAAGCTGTGCCCCTAATAATCACAGATGGAAGTCAGCACCCTGTAGCTACCAACAGCCACATTTAATCAGTTAATAACTGTGGATTAAACTTAATTCAGATTAATTTGTATTAGTATAGAATTTGTAACTCAATTGCTTTCATATTAATTTACATGTTGTCTAGACATGACATCATATTGACTCTTTGTTTGGTCCAAACACTAATTACGAACCTTGCAGCTAATGGATGCAAAACTTTCAGTTTAAAAACAAAATAGGATTTCTGTCTACACTGTACTGAAGACAGCTCAATATTACAGTTCAGAGTTGCAGGCTTAGCATTGCCTGGGAATAGCACTTCTTCATTTGCACTTCAACCTCTTTAAACAAAGCATGTTGTTCCTACATGAAGAATGTGGCTGTTGGAAAAGGAAGTTGCTATCATCCATCAAAATTTGTTAGCTTCAAATTCTTCTGGGAAAACCCCAATAAGGAAATCAGAATCATGTTTAATGTTATGTCTTGAAATCATCTTGGTTGAGGAATCAGAAAGACTCCTTTATTATCTTGAAATTTTTACCAACTCACTTCAACTTACTACTAATAAGTAATTAATATTGTCTTGAAGATGTTAATATTTTTCCTAAAATTTTAATTTTTAAGTAGTGCCTTCATAAACTCCCTTGATTAAAGGGGCAAACAGAGGCAAACAGAGAAAATAATTCAGAATAGGAAACCAAGCTGGTTAACACCAAGCTGTAACACTACTATCTGCATCTGCTTCTTGTCTTGATGGTGCTGAACAGAGGTAAGAACTGAACAAAAAGGCCAGACTTGGCCTTGCCTTTTAATATTATTTTTGTTTTGTTTTGTTTTGTTATTTTTTTCTTTATCCTAATATTCTCTGCATGGGTTATATAGTCTCTGTTGCTCCATGTAGCAATAATAACCGTGATGCTTATAAGCAGATCTAGTACGTATTAACAGCTGTAAGAAAGGCTACTACTCAAGCTACTTTCTTTAATCTTACACTTATTTTTTACCTGCTGGATAAATAAAACTTAATGTGCCCAACCGCAGTGCCGTAGTGTCATCTAGTGGCCAGTGCTGTCCATCATCAACAACCGCTTTCCTAGGTGTGCATCCTCAGCAGGTTATTTTCCATCCATACAAACTTCATTTGCAGCATATGTTACCAGTGTAGCTATAATGTATAACTCAATGGTGTGATACTTTTTTTGGCAAGCAGTGCAGTGGGGTACAATTTCCAAATATCTTTCACAATTAATGCTGCAGTTTAATGCTAGTGTTGCAGCTGATAATTGGAGTTTTCATCTTGTGTGTGTATAAACTTTGTTTTCTACATGCAGGCTGCATATATATGGTAGTAAGTTGAGGCTCTGTACACTTTACAGTTAAGATATGTGAATGGCAAAAGATGTGTCTGAATGTATGACATATATATATGTTCTAAAAGCAGAGATGGGATGAATATGGCATACAACAAACCAGGGAAGACACATGATTTTGACACATGTAAGTTTGTTAGTTGTGAAAGATTTTATTTTCATAAGTAAATGCATAAATAAATAATCAGCTAGCAATGAACTACTTGTGATATTATAGAACCAAATTCTGAGAGTGAAGAAAACCTTTTTTTCTGACAGTTTAAGACCAATTTTAAAAGTTATTTTATTAAAATTATCACATATGAAATAATAATCAATTTAAAATGCTGCTATTAGCTTTGATCATCGAGGAAGTGAAATTTTCTAACACAGATAGATAAAAGTATTTAAATATCTTCTTTCTTCATACTACAGATAACGTAAGAAAATAAAAAAGAGTTAATCTTTTGAAAATTCATAAAAAAAAAAGCTCACATGAAAGTTATAGAAAGTAATTAAGACTCATTTATGGAAAAGAGTGGGGTTTTTTTTCTTCATATAATAATAAATCAAATATATTTCTATATCATTGTTCCATACTACCTACCCAAAGACTTTTGATTTACAAACTCAATTTTACTTTTGTTTCATTTTTTTCTCACATTTTTCATGAAGAAATATGCTACTCAAACAATAAATATGGAAGATTGCATTGCAAATCTCCATGTCCCTTCATCTTCACCTCCATAAAGCAAACACTAAACTAATATTTATAAATGATCTTAACATTGCCAGCTGCAGTCTTGCTAAGATGACAAAATACTGCAGAGAATTCAGTAGCTTCAGAAGTACAAAAGCTCAGTACCTCTTCTTACAGAGTCCTTTTTCTTTATTCCATAAAGATACAGCATCAGGAGAATAAGCAGTTTCCCCATGATTAATGAAACATGAGGAAAGGCTTCCCAGGTGCTACTGAACTCCTCTGAAAACGTAACTGAATGACATCCTTTATTTCTTGTTTTTTATCTTAAATATATTTCTCACTGTGTTTGTCTGTCCTTTAAGGTAGGTGGTGATGGTTTACTATAAATGTAATATTTTAAACTGAAGCTGGACAACTTTGTAAATTAAGAGTATTTTCAGGTTCCCATTGACACCATGATCTGGAGGTGTCTCTTTTCACGTTCTCAGGTCTTCATGGCCTTCTATAATGTGTTAATTCAAAAGTTCCCAACTGTTCTTTGATCTCACTGCTAATGGTATTGGCAATAACCTGGAATCTTATGCAAGTTGTAAGCAGGCATATGCAGTCATTAAGACCAGCCTGAAATCAGAAAACATACATTATGCTACTCAAAGGAAACAACCGTACGAACTGCAGAGCTTTAAGAACAAGTTTTAAGAGTAGATTTATGTTTCGGAAACTTGAAAACATGACGTGAGAAGCATGAAAGAAGAGGTCATAAAGAAGGGGTCAGGATTGAACACACCAGCTATGGGGCTTCTTCAACCCTGGAAGAGTGATTACCAGACTATGGAAAGAAAGAAAAAGAAAAAAAAAAAAAAAAAGAAAGAAGGAAAAAAATCTTGAAAAGGAAGATTTGGGAGATTTTTTTTCTTGTCAATAGCAACTGGTAAAATGCTCTCACAGACTTCGAACCTGCCAGTCAGATTTGCAAGAGCATACTTGGCCTCCAGGGGAGATGACTACAAGATCAGCTGTCTGAATTCTTCTGCCTCTGCAAGAAATGGAGATACAGGTGCCTGTCTTTACAGCCCAGAGTGCTGTACATGTTAAGTCTGAAAATATCTATGAAACTTAAAAAAATGCCTGGAAATGCAATGTAATGTAATGTAAATTATAGCAGGGATAGGTAGTTTTTTCAGTACCTCCTAATTCCAGTCTACAAGAATTATATTTTGACAGTACAACCATCTTCAGTTTGCTCTGATTCCTCAGTCAGAGAAATCTGGATTCAGAAATTGACAGTTTCATGACAGAGCTCTTCCCTATAAATTACATGGAAGTAGCAAGTTGGCGTGGACCAAAATGTCGTGCCCAAACCTCCATTGGTTTTCCTGAGTTCAAATACTACATCAGGTGCTAACTTTGCCTTAACAAAAGCCCCCAAACCCCAGACTATCCAGTAATCGTCTTATTTAAAGCAACCTTCTACTTCCAAAGAACAGAAATAACAACAAAATGGTAGGTAGGATTTGTATTCTTGTAGGAATACAGAAGAATTGTGAGTAGAAGCATAGTCTTAGTACATACAATGTCACCAAGTAGTCACACAAGAATATTTCCCAGGCCTTAGTTCACAAAGGTTAACAAGCTGATAACACAAAACAGTGAAGGCACTAATTTTGAAATCACAGGTCTGAAATATGTTTTTGAAGGCAATATGTCATATCTTCTCACTGTAAAAATACGTGGACTTACCTTGGCACAAGAACTTGTATAAGTTTATAATAGGAAGAGTACTTCTTACTCTCCTTTAGTGGTTTGTGGTTCTCTTCTGCCTCATGCAAAATGCTGAGTGAAACCTAGAACTTGTTCTGAGAGAGTCCCAGCAAACAGCTGAGCATCGAAACTAGCTTCTGCACGTCTTGCAAAGGAGCCTCCACTCATCACGCCTCTGCCACTGATGAGAGGAAAGCTTGGAAATGAGCTTCATCTCATTTCCAAGAATGCTGCCTTTGAGGGTAGAGAGACACAAAGGAGTGGAAAACCATGAATAAAAAGGACCCAATGGGTTCAATGTAGGGTCTCTGCATCAGGGTTGTATGTCACCTATGAGCCAGAACAGAGACTGAGCAAACCTGAGAGGATCTGATAGACTGCAGCTAAGTATAGTGTGTTCACTTTTGAACACTTCCAAAAACCCAGAAATTCTTTCTTTAGCAAAGTAGAACAGGGCAGTGAACACATTACACAGGGAGATTTTTTGTTCCCTACAGACAATAGCTGAAACTGAATTCCTGTCTCTCCCGATTCGCAAAGTGCTTGCCATCCCAGTCCAAATGGACATGATAATTACACCAGGATTAGCGGGCGAGTGTTGGAACTGTGACACAGACTTTTCTTCCATAAGAAAGAAAAGACAGCTTTTCCAGCTTTTCTCCACTTGCATATCTCTCTATAAGTCACCTTTGATGGGTGTAAGCCGTCTCTCAGCAGACAAACTGCTATGAGATTGTGCTCTTGTCATTTCCCCAAACCGAACATTTAATTACACTTTCCCAACTATAGAGAATGCCATGGGAGTCCTCCAGCTACAATGTCTGACCTAGAAGTACAGTAGCACCTTCTATCATCCTTGGTTTGAATGGCAGTCTTTCTACCTTTGAGATTCCCCATCTCCCATTGTGCAACGCAGCACAGCCAGCCTATATCACTTTTTAACGGTATTTTTAACATTTTTGAACAAGTTAAATGGATCTATCTTTGATACTGAACATTCCCCTTGATTGGATGCATCTCACCTTTGTTTAGACCATCTTCACCTGATCATCTCTTTGAACACAGTTTGTTCCAAGGGAGTGGTCAAGCAGCTCTTTGTCTATCTCTTCCTGGTAGGTTTCCCAGTAAGAGAATCTGGATCAGGGCAGATCTTCCTGTCTAACACAAATAAAGACAGATTTGGCTCTCTCCAAATCTTAATTGTGTTAGAGTGAGCTGGACATTGTTACTAATTTTCTTAAGGTCAATCCAAGTCAATATTGCCTTCAACACACTTCAGCAATCAGTGACTTGTTATTTCTCAGGTAGTAACACTTGCAAAGGAAAGAGACCCCAGACAGATGCTTTTCTGGCCTGTTCCTTTGAAGCAGAGCCATACAAGATGGGTTGTCCTGGATTCTCATCTGATCCATACATGAATGCCCAAGGAGAAGGACTGAAAGAAATGAATTCACATTTCAGTGAAAACTTGCCAAGTTAATAGTAAGATGGCAAAAGTGAGAAAAAAGATAAACACAGAAACAAAGAATAAGGGAAAAAAAAAAGTGAATTAGGAAAAAAATAGGAGGGACTGAGTTAATAGAAATTTTTATGCATGATAAAATCTTGTTAACTGAAACCATTTTTAACTTTTACTGTTAAAAAATATATATCCACTTCAGGTCTTGTCTCTTCCACTTTGGTGATATCTAAAAGGGTTTCATCAGCTTTTCTGCTGAATGTTTGAGGATTATGCTTGTGTACTGGTGTTTACCTGTGTTCCAAGAGACATATGTATATTTAAGCATGCATACATTAAACAGCATGTACTTAGGTCTCCATAAAAAGTACTATATTTAGTAAGTACATTCTTTACAAGTACCTATATTTATTAACTTCATCTGTGTCATTCCTCATCTTAGTATTTGAAATCTTCTTTTGCATCTCATTCTTCCAAGACTATTTCTTTATTAGTAAAGGTCTGGTGTGAAGGACTCACGTGACAGCTATGATTCTCCCTGAAGAGCTAAGTGTGTGACTGAAAGGCAATGACATTCAGTCACCTGACCAGCTCCTTAAAGTTGATTATTTACTTATTTATTTATTTTTGCTCTAGCCACATCATTTTCTATTTATACTTGTTTGGCACATATTCATTTCCTGAAAAATATTTCTTTAGTTTCCTGTCCATAAATGTGATCTGAATTTGATTGCATCCACAGCTGATTCACATGATTCTCTAAATTCACGGAGTAATGAAATGCAGGTGATGTTTGACATTTCTAACTGATAGCATATTAGAATATTCTCTCCAAGACTGTCCTACCCACCATTCTCTAGGATGTTCTGGCATGGGTGCTTTTAGTATGTTTTCTCAGGGTTGCCCTATGTTGTGTACAAAGGCACTATAATTTTGATCCAATCAGTGGTTTCAATTCCTGAATGATTATCCCAGGAATTCAGCTGAGGACCCTTCCTGATATGCTATCCCTCTTCCTGTTCCTCATGATATTCAAGTATGAAGCACTTCATAGTAGATGTTAAAGGATTCTTATTTGAGGATAGTTGGCAACACAGAGGAAAGAGAATTTGTTTGAGTATACGGAGACTTTCTCTGAGAGCCAACTCATTTTCACCTCTGTGTATGCTTATTGTTTTATAATACTCGCATGCCTCGTTTCACTGTTTCCACGAAATGTCCCTTCAACTCCATTTTCATCAGCAAATAAAACTTTACACTGTTTAGTGCCTTATTAATCTTTTCTTGTAGAATTTCGTTTCTTAGTATCTGTTCTATATGTATGCATTGTAAATAACCCCCTGAACATGCTATTGTTTATTTTAATACCAACACACACTCATTCACAAACACATACCAGCACACGCAGACACATACCGGTTATTTTGCCTGTCAATTTTTCACGCCTAGATCATAAATGAGACTCATGTATAAAAAATGTCCTCAAATCAAACTTTAGAACATAGTATTTAAATTTTTTCCCAGTGAAGCAAAATGAGTTTTTCATTTCACTTTCAACAAGGATTACCTTAGTATTCCCATTTTTGTTTAAAAAAGAATGTATAGCCCTGGCAGCATTTTTAAAGCTCTGAAATAGGTATTTATGTATAATCTGTCACATACCATTCTTTGAGGAAGGTGACCAACCCACTTGTAACTGTTTGTCAAAATCCCATTATTGCTTTCTCCTTTGATATCACAGAAAGTTATTGCAAGGAGACTCACCTATATTTATGTGACTGATTTTCTCCAGCCTAGTTTTCTATTTCAAGTTCAGTATATGACCAGCCTAACCAAAGAAATCCTGCGCGACTTACACCTGATAGTAAATTACTACTTTGGCTGGTTTTTAAATAAACATACAGTGAAAGAGTAAGCTGAATGGAGGAGGGGAAAGACCACAGAAGCAAGGTTAGGAATTCATTTCCACCAGCGAGTGTAACAACAGGGGAAAAGACTTTAAATGCCCTTCAGCAGAAACTGGCAGGCAGGGGAGACAGAGGAGACTTTTGCTCACATCTTTTGCTGTAAGATGTCTAAGTATGTTATCTCTTTCCCATAGCTGTCAATGTCAACTTTGATCATTAATATATTATCTTGTCAGAAAGATAATCTAACCTCGATCCTTAAAACTTCCTGCTTATGCAGAGCACATCTTCCTAGTGCAGCCCCAATATACTTATCCAGTTGTATTTCATTTCATTTAATAAAATACATTAATTAAATCAGCTCATTTTGACACAGAAATGTTAAGAATTAACCAAGAACCAAATTGTTTTTCCTTATGTTGATTTATCCTTTTCCCATATAATTTCTTGCAACAGTATTTCTAAAGGGATGTTGTCTACTTGGAAAAATATGTTTAAAATATTTTACTTTCTGGGGCATTCAGCTATTGAGTTATTGATGGCTCTTCAAGGAGCTTCTGGCAGAGCAAACATTTATATTGGATCATGGATGTCAAAGCACACCCAGCACTGACCAGTGGATTAATTCCTGTTCAGAAAAAGCATAATCTGAGGCCTTTTGAGATCTGTTAATCTATGTGTCCATCAAATACACTTCTGCAACATATGTGAACCATATGTTTCACTTAATTCTTTTTTTTTTTTTCTCTTTTTTTCTCTTTTTTTGAAATCTATACGGGTAGATATCACATTTACTCCATCACAAGAGCAAGGGATTCTGATATAATTAAGGCTGTTCAGTGCTTTCTAACATAACACCACTGGTTTATATATTGTAATATCAGACCCCAGCTATTTGGATTGAAACTTTCCATGCCAAATGTCTGTCTCAGGCTGACCTTTCTTAATCTCAGCAAAACCAGATCAAACATTTCTCAAAATGAAGTTCGGAAACTGCATGCTGCTTCCTCCTCATTTAAACAGTTTTAGGTTTGCTTTGCTGAGAAATAATAGTATACCTGTGCTTTTGGGAAAATGGTCAGATATCCCTCAGAGGGTCACAGAAGCATAATACTAACCACAAGCCACATTTTTTCTCCTTTAAATGTGCTCAAACAAGGTGAAGTTTGTCACCTAAACACAAATGCTATTTTCACTGATAGAGAAATGACAGCTAAATCACCTACATGGTTCATAACTTCTCTCCGATTTGGTCTCCTAATTGGATGTCAGTGCAGCAATGTGTACTTGAAACACTTTGTGTAGACAATTAGGAAAAAGGACAATTACCTGCCTGACCCCCTGGTTTGTACCTCAGTGGTCAGCTTGCAAAGAAATCTCCATCATTTCTCTGATGAGTGGTACTTCCCCATTCAAGGCAGAATTTTACATTGACAAAGAACATTTTTTCAGAAATCCCAGTAACTGTGACACGTCTTGTATTTTCTCAATAAAAAATGCATTCCATATAAAATAAGGAAATTTGCAGAGATCCTTCTTCAGAAATGTGTGGTCTCTTGTCAAGGTAAAATGTGATTTATACCAATCCAAGGTCTATTGTAAAATGCCGAAACAGCAAATCTGATTGCACATAAATAACAGAATCACTAAAAACAAACAAACAAACAAACCAGTCACCTCACAAAATAATCAGGCCCATACAGAAATACCCCCATACAGAAAGTCTTATGTCAGTCAAAAGCTTGACTAAATAAATAATTCATGCTACCTTGAATTGAAACAAGCTAAATGCGGTAACACTCAGAAGTAGCAAATTCCAGAAATATGAATCTTGGTGATCTGTAGGATATTCAAAACTTGCAGTGGACAGATTTCAGAAAATCTTGAACTGGATGCAAGAGGGAGGCAATAACTTCTCACACAGCCTTAACTCAATAGAATACTTGCATCAATTTCTATTCCACAAAAGGACATCAGTAAGTTAAAGGACATCAGTAAGTTAAAAAGGATGTCGAAATGAAAGAAGGTTAACTTGGTACGCTCTACCATGTAACTGCAGGAAAAAAGCTTGAGAAAGAAGCAGGAAGAGGAAATATTGAAGTTAAGGGCAGAGGGAGTATGGTGATGAGCTAGTGAATTCAACAGCTGTTTCATTTTTGAAGTCTTGGCATAACGGACTTTAAATCACAAAGGGCCCTAGGGGATGTCAGATAGCCAGGTTGCTTCTAGTTTAATGTCAAATATGGGCCCTTCCAAATAAAATTCTTAGAGCTCTCCTGACCACTCTATCTCTAAAGTAGAAGTAAGACTCATTGTTAGTTCCAGTTTATTAGTGAGGACTCTTTGGTTTCTTATACTAGTTACAGAAGAATCTTGATGGCATGTGTCTTTGTTACCAATTGACATTGCCTTCACAGATACTTCCAGCAAAAGTAATATATATCATACTGAATTTCAAGAAGCTACTGGCTTGAATGGCTCTACAACACCATTTATTATTAAACTTTCCAGTTATGTTTAGCTGGACTTAGCATTTCTCCTCTAGTAAGCACAGACACGTGCTCATTCATATCAACATAAATGCTAATTTAAAAATGAAGATGATCACTCAGAAAACTGGAAGCTTAAAATGGGAATAGCGGAAATGAATAGCAGGTTGAACAAAGAAATACAAGATAGAGATCAGCTGGTTAATGCAATCAGCAATAAGGAAGCCTCTAAAACTGCAGTGGAGGTTTTCAGGGAGGCAGTAGATGCTACATTAGGAAATCTTACTCCATAGACTGAGTCATGAATCAAATGACCCAGAAGCTTCCTCCTACTATAAGCTATAAGAACTATGACAACTGTAATAAGTGGTGACACTTGTGGAATTTCTTCCTGCCATGAAGGATAAATTATTATATAAATGCTGTCACATGTGATACATCAGCTACAAATTTTTGGAGTTGTTACTGCAGCTGCCATTTAAATAAACTACCCTAAAAGAGAGAGCAAAAAAGCATAGTGTTATTTGACATAATAGAAATTCACTCTGAGGCTTTCTTCAAATGATATCTTTGCCTAATTTGCTTCTTGGTGGTGAAAGGACCAGGACTGTCTGAAATACCAGAACTGTGGAAAGAAAAGCCGTTCTACAGTTAACCTGAAAAGCAAATATTCTTAGCTTGATTTAGTTTATTCTGCTTAGTAAAAGCTAGAGCATTGTAAATATGCATTGTAAATATGCAGAGCACTGGGTCAACACTATGATTTTGCTTCATTTCTTGTAACTGATGAAAGCGAATGGAGTGGCGTCATATAGATAATATCTCCTTGAATTCAGCAGCATTTTTAAAATGTCAGCACTTTTGTTGTTGTTGTTGTTCATATTTTCTTTCTAACACTGTCAACTGGAATGAAATATAACTTATAGGCTACAGACACCAACATTTTAGCTCCCTTATTCCCAGTCACCTCCTTTCAGCCTGGAGTTTTTAGAGGGAAAAACTCCATCTCTGATACAGCTGTAAACACTCTCTTGTATCTTCTTACTTGTATTTCATAAACTTAAATTGATTTGTAGACAAATATTCTTTAAAATGTATTTTGTCTTCACAAACATTTTCTGTAGAAGAATTAAGTAAGTTTGTCAATAGTGTATATCAATCTGAAATTTGTATAAATATACATTAGAAAAAAGAAAAGAAAGAGAAAAGAAAGCATACTCCTTCTACTAACGAAAAGTTATAAATATGTTAAATATTCATAGCTGCCTCTGGTATATTAGCCTCTAGTAAATAGGGTGCTACTAACATGGAGGAAATTATAATAAGCAAGAAGTGCATTTAAAATGTAAATTAGTTTATTTTATTGCATAATCTACTCTCAAAACACATCAAACCTACAAACTGTCTGACAAGTGGATTTTCAAAATGAGATTAGCTATGTACTAGTGACAAGCAGTTTTGATAAAGTAAGCAATTAAGTTTCCTACACTTAGAGGAAAGGAAGCTGTTCTGGAAATAATGGACAGAATCATTCTAATTGCCATCCATAAATTTCTTTTTTTCTTTCTTCTTCAACCTGTGCTGTTGATAGGAGATAAGAAACCATCATTAACTGACATATGTTCCTGAATTTCCTGGAGGTTGTTTTTGGGTAATAATTTTTTGGATTAGGAAACTTCAATTTCAGCTAGCAAAGACTCAGAAATGGGTAAGCTCTTCTATTTTTAAACTGTCAAGCTTATAGTTCTTTCTACCTTGCTCACATGCCAGTGATGTAGTGGTGTGCACATACCGTCATCTTTATTCATTAAAAGGATGGAGCATCCTGAGCTTTCCTGGCGGTTGAGACAAAGTTATTTTCCAAAGGAAAGATTCCATACCATCGTTACCTGAACATCCTGTTATACCAAAACTCTGCCCATGCTCTTTTTTTCACAGCAGAAATATTATTTACATACAAATGATCTTTTTTTTTTCTATATTAAAAGGAATAGAATGCAGATGGTAGCAAGTGAAGCTGGATAAAGCTGGATAATGAGTCTATCTAGCTAAAACATAGCAATGAGTATCAGCTCCCTGTTTTTCTGTATTAAGCAACATCCAGGTATATTCTGGGTGTTTACTTTCCTACAGCTGGCTGTCTAATGCTCAGGAAAATATCTGTCATGTATATATGACTTTCTTATTTGCCAAATTTTACTTCCTAACGCATTTATATTATTTGAAAAAATACCTTTGCTTTTCTATTTTTTTTTTTTATTATCATTATCATGACCAGTTTTCAATATTCTCTATTTGAATTCCATTGTTAAGCTCTGATCAAACAGAAGATCAGATATAGAATTGTCTTGAACAATCTTTTTTTATTAGGATCCTTAGGAAGAGTTGACTATCTGCAGTTAAGCAGTTTTTCTGTGAATACATATGCATAGGATGTCGAATTTGTCTTTCTGAGAGCATCAACACCACTGAAATCTGTAAATATTTTGTGCCAAGAAGAAGAGATTAATAAATATTTAGAAACTTCAAACACAGCCAGAAATATCAAAACCAAAGCTACACTCAAAGTTAGATGAGTCTTTGTGGAAAGGTTATTAATCAACAACCAATGCCTGGGTAAGAAAATGGACCTTCCATAATTCTCTTGTGGAAACTAGAAATACTATTATTCCCATTTTAAAAACTGGAAAGACCCGAGGCACAAAAACAGTTAAAATATTTAGTTAGCATTAGTTTCCTTCAGACACAACTGAGTACCTAATTGTCAGTGGCGGTGTAAATTTGGTATTTGCAGCTCACTATGTATTAAAATCATATATATATATATATATTTAGATTTGACCTATGAATGAAGATTTAGCCTTTATCTAGTCATTTTGAATACTAGATTTCCAGCTTAGCCATAAAAACAAGGAAAGAAAATGCTCGAGAACACAGATCTGATTTTAGTCTGGACCATCCTTTGAATGAAGATTTAATGTGATTCCTTAGAAATACCAGGGAATTTTTCATCTTTGAATCTGAGCACTTACAAAAGTCTTCAGCAAAGCACACCAGTAAGCCGAATGGGGATGCAATTAGGAATTGCATTATTTAGTTCAGAAATCTGGTTGATATGTTTTAGCTGTCTGGTCTTTTATTTTTCTCCTCTTTCCATTTATACCTCATTCATTCATCAACTTATCCTTCCACACAGCCTCTCACCATATCTCCCTCCATATCTGCAGATGGCAGTTAAAAAGTGAGGTGCTGAACCAGCTGCAGAGTTAAACTGCTTTTCTGTACTTTAATAAGAGACAGTTTCTTCTTCTCCTCTTGCTTACCATATCTCAGTCTTTTCTCTGCTTCTCATACTCTTCGTTCTTCTGCCACTAGCTCTGTGATTCTCACATTCCCTTGTGCTCAGCCACCTCTGTCTGTGATGTGCCACATGAGTATTACAGTGATGTGCCCCATGCCTGACCAGGGGTGTTGCACGAGATGATCTATAGAGGTCCCTCCCAAACTCAAACATTCTTTGATTCTGTGATCTCCCTGTATGAGTGCTCAGCCACAGCCACCAACATCCATTGGTGTCAGAAGTCATCAGATTACCTCTTCTCATAACCAAACGGAAAACACTCACAGTAGGTCACTTTAATCAGGATTTCTGGTTCAATGACATAATCCAAATATGCTTTGGACATAATCATGAGCCAGCAATGAGCAAGAAGCCTCAATGTCCAACTCTACAGCAGCACCATATGGTATCTATCCATTAACTAATATGCCCAGTGTGAAACGACAAGCCCCTTTACTCCTCTCTGTACTTATATCACTCACTAATCTTTACATGAGCCCATACTTCAATTTGTATGAAATATCCATTTTATCTTTTCATCCTTTCCATCAGATGACCAGACCATTTTCTCTCTTTTCTGTATGTGTGATATATAATATCGAAAAACATTCATAGTAGTGAAAATATATTATGCATCTAACTCTTTCCATCACTTTTCTTAGCAGATGTTCATATTCATTAAGGCTTTTTTCCCCATAAACCGTCTTGAACTCCATAATCAAAAACACCAGCTGTTTTTCCCACTGTTCATCACCCATTGCCTGTCAATACATCTGTATAATTACTGTAATACAACCAGGTGGAAGATACTGTAAAAATAAAAATGCCAGGTGCGGAGTAACAAAGCAGAAAAAGAAGAATAAAACAACAACAAAACAATCAGATTTAAGAGTCTTTGTTCACTGTATCAAACAAGTAATGCACTGTCAGTGTTCCCCAGCATTCAGCATTCTTTCCAGGACTGTATATCTGTAGACAGGAAGGATTAAAGTCTTAATATGTGGTAGAATCTATACACAATGCACTCTTTCTTTGAAGAAATGTATGCCAGTAATTCACATGGCTAAACTCAAACTTGTCATTTGAAAATGAATGCTGAACTGAAGTAGAAAATTCACCACTTAATGGTGGGAGGTTCTCACTGGGATGATATATCTTCTGACAGTAAGATGTTGCCCTACTGAAGTGAATATTCCTGTTTCTATTGGCATACACCTTTTTTTTTTTTTTTTTTTTTGTGTGTGTGAGTTGACTACATTGTCCTTGTTAAATGAACGGTCTAATTGTCTAATTAACATGACCAAATATATATTATATATTAAAAAAAAGTATGAATATATGGCAACATTTTAATCAGTAGGAGTGTCATTTTAATCCTACTTACACCTTCATGGTCTTCAGGTTGTTTTATTTTGTATGCTTCAAAACTAGACTTATCTGCTAATCATCAGGAACTGATGGCTTACAGTACACCTGGGCAATCTGTGGTCCACTAGTATAATTTCCATGTCTGTTCCTCAACTTTCTCTCCTAAGAAAAGTAGGAATATCACCATCTGATTTGCCTGGTGAAGTATTCAGGTTATCCAGAATACACTCCCAGATTTTTCCTCTTATTTTTATGTGTCAGATGCAGTAAGTGTATGACAAAAAAAAAGCACATATGATAGAGCTATCTGCATGTTGCAAGCAGGATGTTGCAATAAATGACAAGAATTATGGACCTTAGCTTTCAAGTGGTTCCACTGTAGATGGTAAGGTCTAGTGCAGCCACCTCCAAATAACAACCCCTCTCCTTCTTCATTTAAAAAAAACAAGAAATACAGTGATATGCAGATATTATTCCAAATCTATGTTATACGTTAGGTCCTGTAGTTCCAACCAGTTTGGTCCTTGGCCACTGAAAGATAGTCTTTTACCTGTACTTTTTTTTTAAATCATCTATAATATCATATAAAATGTGTAACTTGGGGATCAGCTTTATAAGAGCTAAAATAAGCTACAATATCTGTGTATCTAGGAACTGGGTTAAAATACTCAGTGCCTGCACTGAGCATTTCTAGGCTTCCTGAATAGAAACTGTGTGGAACTGCTGAAACTCAGTAAGTTTGATTTTTTTTTTAAGCAGTAAAAAACTTCCAGATAGATTTTGAATACTTGTATAATTTTACCCAAGAGACTTGGTGAGTCATTGCAAATAGACACATTTATAAATATTTTTAAGTAATATTACTATGTTTACCCCATTTGATGGAATGTCAGGCCCTTGCCTAAAAGCCAATTGTTACCCAAAAGTGTATAGTAACTTTTATTTCTCACTGACATTGTTAAAATATAATCCAGCTAATTTTTCAGAAATCTGGTAGAGATATTTGCTCCTAGGCGGAATATTTTTTGCTAAGATTCAGCCTGCAGCAGATTTTTTATGGCAGATTCCCGAAAACAGAAATTTCTAAGAGAGACGCTGACACAACCTTCGCTCCTGTATAGTAACGTGAACACACCACTATAATAATTAAGCAATTAGGCATGACAGAGAGTGTGAGTTTCCTGATATAATCACACCCCTGGGGTATTACAAGTCATGATCCAGAGATAAGTGTTTTTAGTCCCCCAAGGGTGTGATTATCTTATGATAACCACACCCCCTGGAGGAGATTTATAAGTCATGTAAAAATTTGTAATGTGAAGCAAGAAGTGCTTGTACTGCAGGAGTAAGAAAAAGTCTGAACACAGACAGTGCTTTGTGGCTGCCACAGATGAAGAAGAACTGCAATATATACAGCCACTTCATAAAATTACTCATCAATTTCATCCATTTTATGGGGGAGTATGTCTCAATAAAATTGTTGTGTGTCTTCTAAAGCAGCAAATATGTTCCGAAAGTTTTGAGATGATTCTGAAATTAAAAATAGACAGCTGCTTTATCTCCAGGTTACAATAAGAATGGCCTTCACAGATGCTATTTTCAATTCTATTATGCAATCCATGCACCACAGTAGAGACTAAATTAACTATCACCTCTAACTTACTTCAGAAACTCTTGTGGAATGTTCAGGACCAATACTGGACTGCAACAAGTAATACTTAAGTTCATTCTTACAAGTCTACTTCAAGTAAACATGTGAAATACAACTGTTAAACCATAAAACAATTTAATCTATTATTCACATTATCTTCTCCCTCTAAGAGAAGGATTGGAAGATAGAAGGTTGTTTTTGCCTCTGTTGCAAAGGGACTAAGAGAAGTTAATTAAAGGGATATCTTTTGCTTGACAACTCTGAAATGCCATCCAACTTTCACTTACACCAATGTCTGGCTGACCAAATTAAGATGTTGTGGAAATGACTGCTGGGATTGTTCTTATTTTGACTGAATGCCTGAAGGTTCTTTGGTTTACTAGAGACCTGCATGGATTGCACACTTCCTGATGATAAGGGGATTGCAATAGTCATTGGCATTTCTTTCTGCCTGGCAACTACATTTGGGTTTTCATAGCATTTCTACTTAAATAACTTGACTATGGCCATTCAACCATTAGGTGAGGGCAAGTAGAACAGCACATACCCATTAACAGGAAGCACTGAGTTCCTACAAGCAGATAGCCCAGGAAAGAGAGCCAGGCCAGAATTAAGCAGTTGCTGAACTCCAGGGAATACCCAGTCCTGTGTTAGTTATTACTGTTACTTAAGTATTGGCAGTTACTTGTCAGCATTTGCATCAAAACAGATATAGGTACATTTCATTTGCATTATTTAACATTGAGGTGATAAGACTCAAGGGCATGAAAACAAATGAATTAAAAGGTTTTAGGTATCAGTTTGGCTCAGCTAAATTTTATTGTTCTGTCACAGCAATGTGTACAAACACAAGTCTCCTGCAAAGATTACTACAGCTGTAGCTGTTTCAGAAGTTGTTGCCATGACTTATGTACTGACCAGGCAAAGATCTCGCAGACACCATGGCAGACTTTCAATATAATATTTTCATTTTTCCTAAATGATATTTTTAAATTATTCAAGCAAAATTGTAAATAACAACATTGATCATATATACTCTGTTTTAGTTTTTGCAGGTGTTGCATACATGTGCAGATAAATGTATTTCAATAAATCCCAAAAGGGAAAGAAGAATTATTATTTTTATTTTATACTTTAGAGGAAAAAGTTTCAGTCAGCCCGTACTTCTAAGTTACTTAGGGAATTGATTTAGAGTTCTGAAACTTTACTGCCAAATCTATGTTTGTTCTATGTCGTCCAGGCTGTATGTTGTTCACTTTTGTTCATATTCATTAGAGTACAGGATATATTATGGTAGGCAAAAACTTGGGTAATTCCAGGTAGAACCAGAAGCTCTGAATGTGACTTGTATGTATATAAAGCTGAGGAGCTCTTTAGCAAAGAGGTTTGGTTTATATTCAGTAAAAAATGTTATTCTTTGCATATTGATTGATAACAGGATTTAATTTATAACTGTAGAAAGGATAAAAATTCTTAGGTTTGAAATATGTTTAGACTCTTTTACAGGGACGTATTGAATGCTCTGGCTGACTTTGTATTGCCTTTCCATCTCTTGCAGAACAGTTTACTTCTGCTAAGCCAGAAAAGCACTGTCCACTGAAGTCCTAGCTCAAATTTCATTGCGGGCATTATGTTAGAACTAAAGAGGTAATGCAAGCTGATCAAGTTAGCAGTGTCACAGACAGTGTTTTGATATTAAAGAAGCCATGCTTTAGCAGAATGGAAAAGTCATTTTTCGTTTCTGAGATGTAGTTAAACAGAAGGACAGAATAGATAGAGATCCAAACCAATCAAAATGGAGATCTCAAACTGGCTAACCTGAAGCAAGCTTGTAGAAGGTGAGAAAGTTCCCCTCTACTCAGCTCTGGTGAGACTGCACCTGGAGTATTGGATGCAGTTCTGGGCTCCCCAATACAAGGGCGACATGGAGCTTCTAGAGAGGGTCCCTCAGGGAGGAATGAAGATGATTAAGGGACAGGAGCATCTCTCGTGTGAGGAAAGAGTAAGCAAGTTTGGCCTGTTTAGCCTAGAGAAGACTGAGAGGAAATCTGATCAATATGTATAAGCACCTTAGGGAAGAATGTGGGGAGAATGGGGCCAAACTCTTCTTGGTAGTGACCAGTGACAGGACAAGGGAAAAGGGGTACAAATTAAAACACAGGAAGTTCCATTGCCATGTGAGGAAGAACTTCTTTCCTGTGAGGGTGACAGAGCCCTGGCACAGGCTGCCCAGAGAGGTTGTGGATTCTCCTTCTCTGGAGATCTCCCAAATGCGCCTGGATGTGACCCTGTACCATGTGCTCCTGGTGTCCTTGCTTGAGCAAGGGGGTTGGACTAGATGATCTCTAGAGGTCCCTTCCAACCTCAACCATTCTGTGATTCTGTGGGATAAAAGGGCAACTTATGACCACACAAAAAATGTTTCAACCAAGTCTCCAAGTTCTCAGGAAATACTGAGTAGTACTCCGTTCATTATATCTTTATAAAGAGCCATGCCATACTCCTCAAGTTCCCTCATTTCTCATCATATGAGTTGCCATAATCTGTCTCCGCTTTCCAGTAGAAATGACAGTGTTTCTGCTATTACTTTTCTAAGTGTGAATATATCATTAACCCTATAGAAGCCAAGTAAATGTGGCAGGTATGGATGTCCATGCACTAAAAATCCAGGACATAATTTTCAGTGAGAATGCCCAGCCTCAATGTATCCGTCTGGCTTCTGCAAGAAATGCCCAAAGTCTTCAATCTGATATGTTGTGAGTTTTCATATATCAAAACCAGGAATAAAATCCTGACCCTCATGATAACTCATGAATTTCTATGAAAATTCTGTTCAAATATATGTAGGCAATTATGAGTATTTAATATGCTGCTGGTTATTTCAAAGGCAGTTATGTATAGAAAAATATATATTTTATATAAAACAATAGCATAATTACATAATTTATTATATAATTTATGTAATAATTTACAACAGAATAATAGGCTTTTAGACAAATCTTGATTTTACCTCCCCTCAGCAATTCCTTTGACACTTTTCTTTTTCTTATTCCTTATTTCTCCTTATTTTGTTCTTCCTCTCTTCACATCACATCACATCCACATAAGCTCTTTGGTTCTAAGCCGTCACTTTATGTTAAGCCATATCATAACAAGTGTCTGCATTATATCTTGCTGCCATATACAGAAAAATCAAAACCTTTCCAGATCAGAGTTTCATAAAAACACCTCTACAAATAGACTTGTCAAATATACTTTAATATTTGTTTTCATATTTCTTTCAATAACTAAAATGATGGCAGGGTGAGGAATTAGAGAGAATTAAAAAGACAACATACAAATGGCACATGATGCCAGGGCATTTTAAACTATCTTATCTGAAGCCTTCCAACTTACTTGCACAAATTTACGTCAGATCTCTCTTGGGCTGACATAACTACTGGCTATTAGTTTGGGATGTTGAAATGGAAACCCAGAACTGCCAGAATCAATAGTAGTTGGCATAATGTCCAAAGGGGAAACAAATAAAAAATGTACTTGTTGGCTTTCTATCACTGATCATTTCACTGCTATGGTACATGTGGTTAGTGAGTACAGACCTAAATATTAACTATGGTGATATAAGCTAATCATACTTTTGGGCTTTAAGAGCTGTGACATTTTTTTAATTAAGAACTGCAGAACAAAAGAAGTGAATTGAGGAAGAAAGGATTTGGGGAAAGAGAAGAGGAATCTGGGACATGAAGTCTACTCCTATAGTTTTTCCATAAAAAAAACTGCAGCCCTGGAGATACTTGAATGGCAGCAGAAGCCCTATAAGCCTTCCTGTGATTGGATAAGGTCCAAGTAAAATCAAAAAACTTGTTCTATAGTCCTAATTTTGATTTCTACCAGACTGGTTATTCCTTATTTACAGTCTGAAAGCCCACAAAGTTTTAGAAGGAGTACAAGATGGCTCTAAGAAATTGTTGGAGGTCCAAAGGGATGGTTGATTTCATTTATTATGCTCAATGTAAATGAGATTTATGATCTCATATGCTCAGAATTTATGCTCAAAATAAATGAGATATCATAAACTGTTTTTTTTTCCTTTCCTTTTCGTCTCTATCTTTTTCCTTTAGTACACAACAGAAAGAAAGTATAGGATTAATTACAGGAAAATATTAATTAGTAGTAACCAGCCTTTTCTCCACCGAATTGCACAGACATTTCTAATGAGCTGTAATCAGAAATTAAATTGATTGAGTGCTCTATTTAAATCATATTCTTCATTTTTGTTCAACCTGTTGCCTACTTTATACACAGGGAGAGATGAAGGCAGTACTGAAGCACCACAGTGCTAACCCTTATGTCTGACAGAAAAGGCTGGAGGAAGGATTGTCCCAGGGGAACTATCAAGACATCTGTGGAGAGCAGCTTCCAAGTAAGAACAGGAAAGAGGTCAGGGAAATACCATGAATAATATGTAAAGGTCAGTGACAGAATAGAGAAGTAAAGTTATGCCTGGAGAGAAAAGAAAAATATGTGAAAGGATCTCAAACTGAAAGAAAGAAATAAAAGCAAGAGTGAAAAAACTGAAAGAGGAAGAAAACTGATTTAATATAAGAGTAATACACAAGAATGCTGACAGGATACTAGCTTAAGGTTCGAAAAAGGCGAAAACATTGAAGAGCTGAAAGTAATGGGCTTCTACACTCCTTGTATAACAATCACTCTCTAGAAGACCCGCTTTGTCTGGCACAGCAAGCCTGACCTTTCCTGTTTCTGTCTCCTTTGCATATCAAAGCACTCACTTCAAGGCTCTGTATTCGATGACTGTATACAACACTGTGAAAACACCTACATCTGTTAAATATCACACCAGCTATAACAACAACCATGTGAAATATATTTGGGCGGCATTTTTAGAGGGTCAGCCTACTGCAGGTTGGACAGAAAGACGCTGGGGACTGGTTAGCAGTGCATAAGGAGCCATGCAGGAAAACAGTGCCAGGAGAGAGCAGAGCGTGCTGAGAGCTATTTTGAAGATCTCTTTAGGGAACCAGCTTTAATAAGTGGTTGTACCTGACTGGACTAACCTGCTTCCAATACCAGTAACACTGCAAAGTGAACTAATTCCCCTAGTTCCCAGTCCTCAGGGCAGTGGGTGAGGAAAAGATTTGGGCTATATCTGTAGTCTGATATTATCCTTTACTTAGGCTGTAAGGATCTCCAGGATCATCTGAGGCCTCAACCCACAAGTAACCATTTCTGTAAATGTCTGTAAAGAGAATAGGAATAATCTCTCTACAGATATGGTGGACTAAATTAAAAAAAAAAAAAAAAAAAAAAAAAAAAAAAAAAAAAAAAAAAAAAGCCATGGACTCAGACTACATCAGCAATTACCTGGTTGGGTCTGAGGACAAATTTTCTAATAGCAACAGGAAACAGATTGCCTAAAGAATCCGTACAGATTCAGCAGAAATATTAGCATAGGGAATAGTGCACAGCAACCTTCCAGAACCTTGTTAAGTACAGTCTATCCTCTGTTGTTAGACAGAGGGATGAGCAAATCACTCTCTGCAATCCCTTTGTCTAGTCCTGTTACTAAACACAAGCCATGTAAGACTGGCTTGCCTCAATTCATTCTTCCTCTTTATTCTGCTTTAGACAGGGTTTACTATATTTACTGTTGCGTTTATTTAGCCATCAATTGTGGATTGAATTTGTATGAATTACCTTATGTTAATTATGCTAGCATAGTTAGCCTAAGTGCCCTGATGTTCTCTTTTTGTAAAAGAATTTTTTTGCAAAATATTGTCTTGACACCTGCAACTTTTAACAATCTGCTAGACTGTGTGTGAAACCCTGTTACGGTGTTTTCAATTTTCTGTGCTGTCCACATTACTTACTTAAGAATTTTGCAGCTTTCCTTTTAATAAAAAATAGTATTTCCTCCATATTCTGGGCATGTATTGGGATTGTAAATGCAGTATGGCTACAATGTGAAATCTCAGTATTTAGTGGGTAGAATTTACTTTTGTTCAACAGATTATATTCCAGTCATATCATCTCTCTGATTTAAATCCTTGACCTATACTCTTGTAAATTAATCAGGTCTCATCTTAATATGACCCTGCTGTTCTCTTTAAAGCCCCTGTGCATTCTCTGCCTTAGAGAGGCAAAGAGGAAAGTAAAGAAGGATATTCAAAGTACAAGAATGGTGCTCCTACTATTCGCAGCAGTGTCCAATCTGCTAAGTCTCTACAAGTGTCTCTCCCCTTCCCTATCCGAGGAGATAGGGAAGTCTACTTCTCTAGCATACCCTATGCTCAGGGTAATGAAGATGAACACAACACAAATACAAAAAGTTGATAGCTTAACCATGCTCATATCAGGCCTTTTTGAAAACAACAAATTGTCAAACAAAATTAATAAATTAACTGTAACCTGAGTCTAGCATAACCCATGCCATTTTCATTGTGGCTGAATTTTGTGTCTAAGTTCAGTTGTTGTGTTACCAATATGGGACAACATAAAAACATGCAGCAGAAAGATTCAAGCATGGTAGGATGGGCTGAGGACAAAACATAATCCTTTACTCTGGTTTATGGTGGTTTAATCTTGCCTTGTAATTACGTTTTAATATCGTTTTTAGTATATAATAAAACACCAAAGCTGAAATACAAGATAAACTAAGTCGCTGAGCATGTTCATTGTTATAAGTAAAGCAGTTGTGCCAGATGTTCAGAGATTACTGGTGTGAGGGAAGAGTGGAAAAGCAACACAAAAAAGGTGTAGCTACATGTTTTTTGTTTGGAGATACTAAAAAAAGAGCTTTTCCTTCCCCTTATTGAAAGGCTCTTTGGTATCACCTAGAATGACTGGTTAGCCCTAAAATAATTATCTGGCGTAGACCATCTTGAGCCATGCACAACAGATAAAAAGCCAGGAAAATGCAGTTCTACAAACAACCTCATGTTGTTAACTTGCATGTAATTTGGGTGAGATTTTTATTCCCTCATGCTTTTCACTAGCACCAGCAGTGAAGCCAATGCCTCTTGAATGCACTAGATAGAGACCTTTTCTTCTAACCGCTAAATGAGTCCTTTGTATACTGTATAAAACTACCTGTGCTTTGCCACTTTGCTCACATTAGGACATCTCTTTCCTTCCACTGTCTGTTTTGGCTTCACGCATATAAACATTTCTACCATGCTCACATTAACACATGTGTAGCAATAGCCTGAGGGCTTTTTTACTTTGACCTTTCTTTATTTTTCTTGCCAACATACATTCTCTCCTTGCACTGCTTTACTTACAATTATATGAGATTATCTTTTGCCCTCCCATCTGTGTGAACAGATTTTGATTTTTTTTTTTTTTCTGGTCACAAATAGGATAAATGGGAAAAAATCAAGGAAAGAAAATATGAACGCAGAAATATGTTGAAAACTCAAAACAATTCTTTGTATGGCAAGTCAATAAAAAGGACTCCAAGAGACAGAGTGTGGTGAGAAAGAGAGAAAATTATTTCACTCTCTTTATTGGCAGTATAGTGCAGTGCATTAAAGATAGGGAGCCTGGAAAGAAGTCATAAATTTAGGAGGACAGCAAATGAAAGCAAATGTTACCAAAATAACATACCATAATCAACAGACGGACTTCCTGACCCACTGGATTGGGTAGGCAGCTGAGATAACCCTGAGGTTGTATATTAAGAACATGAAAGAAGCATTCAGGCAAATGTTTCCTTTTCATGAGAATTCCGGTTTCACACAACCCTGCTGTTACATCTCTCAACGCTATATTGATTAATTAACAGCACTAGAAAAGCCAAAAAGGAATTAAGACAAATGTATGTGGAAATAAGAGAATTTGTGTTCTAATTAATTTGCTGAATATCTTATTGGATTTTTTGTTGTTCACTTTAAAGTCCAGTCTAGTAGATGGCTGAGAGGATGATACGATTAATTAGAGTGAGAAGTGTTATACGCATAAGCTTGAAAATGAGAGGCTTTTTTTTTCAAGCTGGATCAGTTACTAATATGATTTTGAGCATAAAGTATATTTAGTGTTATCTTCTACAACTGCTCACGCTAACAGGTCGGAAAAGCAAAAAGGTCATGAAGTTAGAAATAATTAAAAAAAAAATCAGACATTGTACAAAAGCTTAAACAGTTAATTTCCCAACTTTCACAAACTGCATTTTTTGGTCACAGCACTGCTGTGAGTGCATGTTCCAAGTGGCATATGCTTCTATATATGCTTCTACATTTATAGCAAAAATAAGAAATGAAAGAACATCAGGAAAGCTTGATGGGATGAGTTTGGATAAGGATCTGAACGTCTACTTGCCTATCCAAGTCTCTGCACATTTGAATTATCTTTGGTTTTACGGCTAGCTAACGAACTATGTATGAAATGCTAGATATTCTCACAGATTTATAAAAATGGCTCAGAAGAAATTAAAACCTGCCTTATAGAAACTTGGGACTACAAATACATTTAAAGGTAGGATGCTGGGTTTGATTTGGGGAAACTGTTTTTCAAGCACATTCAGATTGACCTTGACAGACACAGATTACCAGTCAGAGAAATCCAGCATTGACATTCTGATCCGATCTCCACAACCATGTGGCAAAGCAGCTCTCCACTTTGCTCTAGGAGAACAAGCAGTTCAGCTGCTCCTTATTAACCTTGCAAAGGCTGGAGAGCGCTTTTTGGACTCCCAAGGTGACCAACACTCTGAGCTGACAGCTGTAGTAAAAATTTTTCACTGCTGTTGCCTGACTTGCTATTTAAGGCAGGATGTTTGTTTGGCCAAGGAGGGGATCCTGCAGATTTGAGAGTAAACGTACATGTTCTGGGAAACTTTGGAAGAGAACTGTGAATAACAATGAGTTTGACCTGTTTCCTGCCCTAATCATGTATTTATGATTCTTTAGCAGGATTCAGCTGCCCTGTAAAATTATTACATTTTTCTGTTGTACTTCAATTTCCAAAATATCAGCCAGGGTAAAG
>WBNA01000243.1:399306-409697 GCA_013398345.1 Nothocercus nigrocapillus | reverse complement strand
CAAATTTTATCCTAAATTCGTGTGTGTTTGACTTTAAAAAGTTCCCGTAGTAAGTAGTTGCTTTCTTTTTTAGTGACCTGTTAGACTATTTATATATCATTTTTTTAATGCGCATAATAAAAAACTATTTTTGAAGTTCCCTGATACTTCTGAAACAATAATGCCAGTATCATTTTTGTGTGTATAAATGCCATTATTTCGGTTTGTTTAGGAAGAGACTAGATGCCTAGATGTACATGAGCCACAGTAAGACAATTTACTTCTCAGAGATATCAAGCTCAATTACCATAAAACATTCAAGTGACTGAATAAAGTACATATTTTTATTCTATTCTATTTTATTTACTCTATAATGACTAGAAGCCTACACTTCTTTTTTTAAAATAAATAGGCATTTGAATAATAACCAACTCTCCAAAATCCTGACTGACTGATGGAGACACAGCTTCCTTTCTGTCCATACTGTTGCTACTGCTCTCCTCATGAAAAAGTGCAGAGATTTTTGTAATTTTTTATTTGTCTCTGTGTAACACACAGCACCCTTGAAAGCCCCAAAAGAAGCATATTCTACTTTAATACTTATGCAGTGTCCTGTGGATACACACGTAGTAAGAAGAGATTTTGGGCTTCCACCTTCTCCATGGAGAATTGTACAGCTCTGATGATCTTACAATATATCCTCCAGGCTTCTATATCCCTGTTTCTCTTTGAGGTTCATTTTAGTAAGATCACTTAAGTTTTATTCCCTCTTTGGGAGCTAGAAAGTGAATGCAATGTGACTGACATATTCAGCATTATTCACAGAAAATTACTTCCTAATCAACAGGACGTATGGGGTCAAAAATCTGACTGACAATTTTTTTTCCAAAACTTTTTATTCTTATGAGATCTATCTTGCCCACCATTATTGGAGCTTCTACCTCTTTTCCCTCCAGCACTTTGACTGTTCTGTAAAATTTCTGATTCCAGAATTAATTCCTTGCTTGCTAATAAGAAAAAAAAAATGTACCTGAGTTAGGAATGAGAATTTCTCAATACCAGTGTCCTTATTCTCTTGTGGATCTTCAGTATTCCACATGGAGATACACTATTTCATTCATTAATTCATTTCTGTTTGCTTCCCATTAAAGCACATTTTGTATTAAATCTATGTAGTTAGGATAAAGTAATGTCAAGCAGAGAAATGGGAATCCATACATTTAAAACAAATCTCTTGCACAGAACTCAGTGTAAATCTTTCTTCATCCTATATGGAAAAAAATAACAAAAACTCTGGTGGGGAAACAAAGGACACAAAGAACCTCTAAAAAGCAAATTAAATATTTGCCATTCTTGAATTATTACAACATGCTTCATGCAGATTTCCTCCAGTGCAAACTTTGACCAGTGTACGGTGAGTTTATCATAGGTAAGGAACCATTAACTCCATTATTTCCCCTTTTTTCACATTCCAAAGAAAAAAAAACAGACGTCCTTTGAAATGCAGAGGCTGCAGAGTAACCCTGAGCAAATTTTCACTGTGCATCTCACTAATGTACAAAACAAATTGAGCTCTAATATGCATAGAAAATTAGTTGGTAATAGCCTTCAAAAGGGTAAATGTGTAGTGCAAGTCATATCATGCTCAAATACGAGTGAGTGCTTGCTATATTCTGCCTACAAATGTAGGAAGAGAGTTTGATGCATACCAGTGAAAACAGTGGGTTCCAAACAACAGAGATGCATGTCTCACTTTGAGCATTAATAGTAGATGTACAATGTGCTATCTATTTAGTCTTCTCTGTAAATGCTGTTTTCAAAAACACAAAAACATGCCCACATGAATACTAGGCAAAAGTGCATTCCCTCTATTTCTTTGCCACAAGGCATATTTTGCCAGGTATCTTTATCTATCTGGATAAATACTCTTTCTTAATATGCTTGCAATTAATTGGAGATACAGAAGAATGAGATAGCTTTGTGCTCTCAGGTGTAATTATTAATATTGACATTGATTTATGGTATTCACCTGGGATGAACCCTAAGATATTTCTCCTTCTAGAATGACAAATTATATATCTGCACTGTCATTTATAAAAGACCCAATTAATTCTTGCCTTGCCATTTCTACTGTAGTAGCAGTAGAAATATGTATTTAACTTGAATATGTATTTTATATTTGTGGCTGGTAAGACTAAATTAGAAAGGTAAGTCAAATAAAGGCAAAAAAATAAATCTTCCAAAATGCGATCAAGGACTATTCAAGATTAGAATACTAATACTAATTCAAAATGGTGACTAAGATTGTAGCATTAAAGAACCCATTATATTTATAGTTAACTACATTAATGGCTTTTGTCCTAAAACCTGATAAATTATATGTATACATATTTTTATACATATATACTACATATTATATATTTATATACATAAAATCAGTGGGTAGTAAAATGAAGGAATTCTGAAGGAATTTTTCTCTATGTCATGGCAGATACATAAGGAATATATGAGATCAGAACTGCCATAACAAAATGGAGGATAGCAATAGCAATTACCAAATGACATAAAATTGTAATCTTCCTCTTCAACACTGTCAGCTAAAAAAGCTGAAATTCTGTTGTAGGGGGGATAAGGCTTGGATTGGGCTATCCAGGTCTTACCTAGGAAGAAGAGCAGGGAAAAAGCAAACGGGATGTGGTCAGTTAAGGATATCACCTGTGGTCTTCAGATATTACTTTTTTCTTACTGGGTAAGAAATGTTCTGTGTCTCTCTTTGCCACATGCCTCTATTCCTAATCTATATCCAGTTTTCTATCAGCTCTTCAGTATCAGGAGACTTTCTGCATCCAGAAATCTGCAGCTTCTTCTTTTCTAACCAGCCTGGTAAATTATATGTGCTTTACATATGGTTAAAAATGGATCTTCTTGTGTTAACTACTTGTGGACTTCTTAATCAAGTCACAAATCTGTAGTTCTAAATATTTAAAAAGTTAATAGAAACTACAAACATGGATTAAAAATTAGTTTCAGATCTGTCATAAGGTATTCTATACTTCTAATGAAATTACTACTTTTTTTTTTTTTTCTTACGATTTTATGGTTATCTGCTCCTGGCTGTACTAACTGAAAACTATCACAGAATCTCAGAATGGTTGAGGTTGGAAGGGACCTCTAGAGATCTTCTAGCGCAACTCCCTTGCTCTAGCAGGCACTCGCTTATGGCACAGGGTGGCAGCCAGGCGGGTTTGGAAGATCTCCAGAGAAGGAGACTCCACAGCCTCTCTGGGCAGCCTGTTCCAAACTATCAAATTAAGCAACTTCTTCAGAACTAGTCACTGTAAAAAATGTGATTAAATATCCTTCTTTTCCCAAGGCCCAAAAGCTTACAAACACAGAATGAAAAGTTGTTTCAACTTCTTCTAATCACCTCCCATATTTCCGTAATTGTTAGCCTAGTGGAGCTCTTAAGCACACCATTCTTTTGAGAATTTGGCATTTTGATCTATGCTTCCATTTCCTACCAGCAAGTGACTGGCTTTGAGATGGTATTGAGAATTCACTTTGGGACAAGGTGTTTGCTGGCTGCTGCTAGCTAGCTGCTAGCAGCTTCAGATAGATTCCCTGTTGTAACGGCACCAGACCAGCTTTTCTGTACCTTGCCGTGCGTGACGAGGAGAAGCATGCTTTCCTAGGACTGCAGTTCAATCCCCTCTGTGATCATGGCTACAAGGTAAGAATAATGATCCATCAGTGCTCTTTCTAGAATTGTCTTTTGCAGAGTGATTATGAAACACCTCTCATTCAAGCCTGAACAGAAAGGGCTGATTTACTCCCTAATCAGGTTCAAGTTCAAAAATTGCATTTGGTTAGCATCACTTTGGAATAAAATCCAGGAATTAATTTAGTCTTCTGAGAGAGATTTCTGAAGAGACCTAAATTGATTGGTGCCTTGTGTTACAGGGATTACTTTTTTCACAGACGTTTGTTTTCTGTTCAGCTGCTAATGACTAGCGGTCAAAAGCAAATATGTTTCTTCTATCAAACAGTCGTTGGGACAGCTACCATTTCAAGATCTGTTCAAGCTCACCCAAAGCACAATAAATCACAGATCTTCGGTATCCTCTTATTTCCATGTCTGCCTAAAGTAACACATCTAGTGAATACCAACAGTCAGTCGGTCCTTCAAATATAATTTTGGCTAGTGCTGCTCTGTTGTATGATATAACCTTCCTGTGTCAGGTTAAGGTTAATGTTGTGAATCATCTTCAAGGAAGAAAAATTGGCCCTATCTTGCACTAACATTTCATATTCCCTTTTGTAGAAAGGTCGTAGTAGGCATTCCCCTCACACAGCAACAAAACGGCTCTCTTCTATGTAGATCACAGGTGTTGTGCCGCATTATGTCTGGAGATGTGCAAATTTTGAAAGCCTCTCCTGTGGCTGCATCCCAAGGGTAAGAGAAAATTACCTGCTCCTGATGGGTAACCTGATCAGTTAATTATGCCCAACATTATGGATTGTTGTTCCAAATCTGAGCTAATTACTCAACAAAGTCTACTGGTGCCAGGTTTGTCAGCAAATAATGAGAACTTTACTGATCCTGAAGGGTGCCAGATTGACAGTGGTAGTGGGTGAAAACAACTAATTATCCTCAGCACAGGTACCACGTGGATAGCAGAGGGGCAAGTTTTTTCTCCTGCTGCCTGCCAAGGTGCCTCATAATGTTCAAGGATGGACTATCTGTAGAGAAAAAGAGTGCTTCAATCCAATGCTTTTTCAGCCCTTGATTAAATAAAGTCAATAAAACATAGGAATAATCATAAGTAACTCTCTGTGAAGCAAATGGTAACCACTTACAGAGATAAGGCAAGCAGCCAGTAATTAACAACTTTCCAAGAAGAAGCCCTGAGTAGTTGCAAGTAATTTTTACCATATTATCATTAAAATGCATTTTCAAAAACAGACCTTGCAGCAAATGCTTGATAAAACAGATTATGATTACTGGGAGAAGTAGACATGCTTGAAGTGAAATCTGGTCCCTTCTCTGGGAGGTCTTCATATCACTGTGGCCTCAAATGTAAGGCAGATAAATGACAATAGACTGTATACTGAATTGAGGTCATCTATTCACCAAGAATAATGAACTGGAAGTGTCTTAACAAGGAAATCAAGTATTCACAAGTGAGAGAAAGATAAACATTGAACATAGGCAAAATTCCTCAGGAGTGATGCAAGGAAGAGAAAGAATACTCCCTAGCAAGGAGAAGGAGTTAGAAGAGTCTGGTGTTTCCAAATGATCAGCCTGCCATCTGTCCATACCTCAGAAAAATAATCTTTGACTTAAATGCTTTGTGTGAGATTAACAGTAGTCTCTGAAGCCATGAGAGAAAGTGAGGGACTAAGAGATAAAAAGGGTTGAAAAATGAAAAACCAAAAAGGAAAAGAAAGGGAAAATTTATACTAGAAAGATATGCAAGATTACAGAATAATGTGAGGATTTGGGTGTTTGGAAATGGAAACAAATCTTTTAATGTTAAATAGATGGTGGAGATATCTCAGCCAACACAGATAAATAATGGCAAGTCACTAAAATTTACATCAAATAAGTCTTTCTGTGGTTGATTCAGTAGAAGTTCTAAAACTCATCAAAGGTATCTCTGTCCAGCTAATTATGAAGATAAGGCAAGAGGAAATAGATCTATACTTATTACAAATGAGGAAATGGAACCACAGGCAAATGCAAGAGAGTGACAAACCAAAAAAGAAAATCTGCCAACAGTGGAGAAAAAGAGACCACAATTTTTTATAATCACAAAATATGAACTGTACTGGTATTTAACTCTGAAAATTTGGAATTAAAATGCAAGTACTGTATCTAGCAGATATAATTATGAAGGAAGCACATAGATCACAGTAATTGTATTATAGTAAATAAATTTTCTGAGAACAACACTCTTTTGCTGTTATCCAGTAACTTCTGACTTCTAAAATTATCCTCAAAATGTCCAAATTCCAAAACAAATAGTTTTTGGCCTGCATGAGTCAAATGCTCGTCTCCTTCACCATGTGCAACAGGACATTAAGGCACTTCAGATCAAACAATAGGAAGCCTTATTAATAGCGTATGCTGAACAAAAGTAGACTTTTGTTTCTGAAGATAAAACCAAACTCAATGTGACATGAATAAATAATTAAAAAATCAAAAAATATTTTAGGTCCTTATTTATATTTTGAAGGAAGCTCTCAGGACTAACCCCTCCCCCATGCTAGGGTGAGGAAAAGAAAGACCATTTAGATATGATGATCTATTCAGAACAAGGTTTTTGTACCAGCAACCCATCTGAATTTTTCCCTCGGATTCTGTTCATCAAGAAGCTGTTAGCTCTTTATCTTGTAAAACAAACACGTGTGAACGCTGCAAACAAATTTATTTTATCAGTCGTATGTGGGAAAAAAAAAAAAAAACACCTTTTTTCCTTTTTGATACGTTACTATGCCTTTTATTATTTTGTTGCTCCACTGGTACTTTGATAAAGGCAATGACCAAAAAAGAATGGTGAGGGCAGAAGAGGCCTCAAGAGGCCATTCAATCCATCCCCACTGTACTGATGCCATCCCTGAGAGATTTTCCTCTTTCCCATAGTAGAGATTGCTGTTAATGTTCTTGGTTCCCTGCAGCCTTATTTCAAAAGTAACTTTTCTGGAAGCTTATATAGACTTGAACAAGAGGGGTGAAATACACGTATCACTCCCAATGGCAACCTAAGAAAAAGCACCTTTAGGTCATGGAAACAATTGACAGTGATGGTCTTCTGGATACTGTCAGACATGTAATGCAGCTACTCCAGAGATATTCCACACACACTGTAAATGAATTAATGAAATCTCATGATCATTTTTACTGTAACTGAGAACAGGAAAACTGTAACAAGAAACAGGCAGCAATTCATGTGCTACTTGTGATTTTTGCTCCACATTAAATCTAAGCAAGTATTAGGGACCACAAAGCCAAAGAGCAAAGAGAAAAATAGGTTTGTGTTTCCCACTTGTAGATTTTTCCACAGATTCCTTTTTACAAAAGGGAGATGAGAGATGGGCTAATTTCAAGATCATTAGCTAATTTGTTTTTCATTTTAGATGACTAATGTTTGCTCACTTTTTTAGTACCTACTGGAATATGTGAGGGCATCAGACTCACTATAAAGTGTGGACTTCTTAATATTCTTCTGCATTCCTGCTGAAAGTACAGATGGAATTAAGTGTTGATCCAAAAAAATTAGCAATCACTTCAAGATTAAACATAAGCAGATAATACTTCAATATTTGTGCCTTATTACATGTCTCTTAAAAATGTTCTCATTAAAAAAAAAAATCATTCGTTTGTACCATATTTGTTTCTCTTACAGAATCACAATGCTAACTCCAAACATTACTGAAAGAACAGATTATCCCTTAGCTCTGTTTACAGCTACCCTAGAAGAGTTTTCAGAGCATCCCTCAAACCTGATGTTTAGATCTAAAATTCTCAGCATGTTTGGCAGAATGTTCACAACACAACTAACTGTTTTTAGAGTAAGTGTCTCTCCCTATTCCAGTTAATTGAAAACAATTCTCAATAGCCCTCCTGTGTTTAAAGTATCAGGATTAAGATATAGTGGTGGAAAAGTATCTAGGTTTTAAAGACATATAAACAACATAGTTGTTTGAACAGTTGACAAATAAATTCAAGCTCCCCAGGATACTCTTGTTTAGGATTTTCCCAATTAGGCATTTTATTTGATCTCTGGGTCTGGGTGAGCCACAATTCTCAAGAATTGAAGAAGAGATTAATGGACCGGATACAATGGCTAATTCATCTCCAGGGTTTTGTTCATTGCTTGTCTTTGCTAATTTAATACCATTATATTCAAAGTCAAATAAATCAAAATGAGAATGAGGCTTAGTGCAACCAGTCTTTGAAAGGAGTTGATGGCTTTCCAGATTGTAGCAGAGTGGGGGGTTTTGTTATTCTAAATACAAACTCTATGTTTTTCTTAAAGGTTTTTCTTGAAGAATGTTGCAGGAAACACTTGTGAGAAGGTTGTTAGTAAGAAAATAATTTTTAAAAATTCTATTTTATGCATCACATAGATATGCTGAAAATTTGCCAAAGGGAAATTGGGGGTCCAGATGTCTAAAGATCAGAGATCAGATATTACAAATGTGATGGGGAATAAGTTACCCCAAGAAAATATCTGAAGAAAGACGATGCAATGTAGGGCACAGATACAGGAGAAAACAGTTCCCCCCGCCGCCCCCAGTCCCGCCTAATGATAGCACTTGAATCTGAAATTAAGCACAGCAGGTAGGAAGATACTGCAGGGATTTTAAAAGGTAACACACATCTGTATGCTAACAAACTTTGGGTTTTGCCCATAGAGATGTGGACCCCACAGTGTTTACAGTCACAAATGGGAATTGTATATTTCTTGCAAATACACTGTGTCCTGTTGACCCACTATTTAGAGCAAAGAACATGTACCTATAAATAGCACTTTTCTTTGTTTTAAACCACAGGCTGTTTTTATGAAAGACTGTATTTTATATATGTTATCTTTCAAGGCACTGCATTTTTCATCTCTGTGTCTGTCTGTATCTGTCTAGACAGATAGGACTTATATACTGTGGGATAGATTTTTGGCTGGTATAAATCAGCATATCTTTACCAGGAGCAGATGTACACAACAGCGCAGTTGTTACTGGAGAAAGGCCAGTCTTTCCCCCACACATCTCTCCTTGAGCATGCCACCCTGCTGCCGTACAAAAGGTGTGGAGCAAATGACCACAGACCAAGTGGTCAAAGTGTCCATCCCACAGTAGCCTTCTTGGAGGTCTCCATGATGCAGTGCATTCAGACAGACTGGCCCTTAGTGGGTGACTACAGCCCATTTTCCAAAGGAAGTCAAAAGGCACATCTAGCAGGGAGAACCAGACCACCATCCTCCTGAAAGCCCTAGGGAAATTCCTTTGGAGACACTGAGACATTTTCTTTAGGTTGTCATTCTGGTGGGTAATTTGAAAGGGAGCTTGTGTGGAAGCCATAGCCATAATGGCTCCAGTGGAAACAGTCCTGCAGTGCCTCCTTTCCAAAGGAGGCTTTTCATATGTTTTTTTGTTTTGTTTTGTTTTGTTTTAATTGTATATGTATGATATATTTAGCAGACATTGTAAATTAGAGAAAATTTCCTCAGATCATTCTTAAGCATCTTGGTTATATTTTTTTGCCCTCTTCAGTGAAGACAGCTCAGCTCATAATAGGCATGCAGCTTGTTTTTGGCAGGCAGAAAGACACAAGAATGGGAACCAATTAAAACCATAACTTTTCAGAAATATTTTGTCATAAAGCACTGAGCATAAACAATGTACTATATATAATGTGTTAAAAGGCTATTGGCATTTTTGCAGGGAAAGTCTGTATAGTGGCTAAGCCTTGATGAAACATGCCGATCATTTCAAAGTCAAACTAGTAAAACCTTTTATAGAACACCACATCATCATTTACCCTAGTTCTCATCTTTATATACTTTTAAGGCAAAGGCACAGCAAGCTGTTAACAGCTACTGTCTAGAATTTTAAAATTTCATCTTTTCAATATAAACAGTATTTTAATTGAAAGTGATAAAAATGTCTCTCTGCTTATTTTTATAATTTTGGATCAGTTTCAAGTTTGGTGAACTATAAATCTTAAATATTTGATTTTATGATAGTTGTTTTTGGCAGAATTCATTTTCAATATGTAAAAACATTTTTGAGAAATTTTATTGAGGGCATTTTTACTGTGTGTTAGGAAAACCTGATAGCAATAATCTGTTAAATAAGAATCTTCAATTTTTAGATAGTTTCTTCTCAAATGACCAACATGAATATATCAAAGTGATTTTAGACTCCTCTTTTTTTTGAAGTAGAACAGATTTTACCATCTCTGATCCATTCGAAAATGTCCTGGATATATTTTGGATAGCTTTCAGACATATTCAGAAGGTTATTAAAGGTCCTCTCTAGGGCTGTTCTTTCACCAAATACCATATATAAGAAAGGCATTTACTCATCAGGCTCTAGTTATGAAGGTCAAGGAAACCATCATCAACCGGTGCAAGGAGAAAAATGTCAAAAGCTGAAAAGGACAGAGAGAGAGAGCCAAGAAGAAATAATGAAACAGTTCCAAAGATATTTCAAGCCCTTTTCTTCTGTGTCAACAAACTACAAACCAGCTCAAGTCCTAAGGTCTGAAGTTTCCAGACACCAGGCAGAAAAAGAGTAGAGGGACATGATCACTTTTTTCTAATGTGTCTTCCCAGCATGGTAAAAACTACAGGGTGCAGCTACTTAGGATGTGATAGCAACACACCACTTGAAAATGCAGAAGAAGTACA
>WBNA01000243.1:387001-399181 GCA_013398345.1 Nothocercus nigrocapillus | reverse complement strand
ATAAAATAAAATAAAATAAAATAAAATAGAATAAAATAAAATAAAATAAAATAAAATAAAATAAAATAATAAAGTCTTCCTGATGCAGGAAGACTTTTAACATCCTGAAGACCAGTTCTCAGAGAGGAAACTCTGAGGCTACCCCTTCGCCATTCTTCAAGGTCTTTGGGAGCAGCTGCAGCAATAGCTCATGTCAAGCCATTATAGACAATTTGCATTACCAGACCAGACAGCATTACTGCCCCAGAAGGTATTTTTACTTCCTTTTCTGCAGATGGGATAGAATACAATTCACCAAAGCCAGGACCGTGTTCATCAGTGGCTGTTCTGGGTCTTTGCCAAAAGTGATGAAAAAGTAGTTATCATTATCCAATATTTAGGCCAATGTACTCAAGTCTGTGTCCTCAAAAGACTACTGACTGTAGTTCACATGCGGCTATAAATCCCGTTGCAGGTTATAAACTAGGGCCGTATAAGTGAATGTAGCATTTGAAAACAGACAAAACAATGGAATAAATTTGCACTTGCTATCTCAGCACTTGTTTAAAGGTCTGAAGAGGCAGGAGTCTGGAAACCAGTGAGTCTTTTGTAGCTTTGTAGCACTCTACTCATTTTACTCAACTCTTCCGTCTCCATATTTCAGACTACCAGTAAATGTGCATTTGAAGCTTTACCAAAATTTTTACAGGAACATTTATGAAGAAGTAGGAAAGACTTCCTTAAGGCTTTCTTCCTAAAGAAGTAAGACTTTAAAGAGCCCAAGGCCTGTTGTCATCACAAGTCAAAAGCAGAAAATGCAGTCATGTTGCTGAGAATTTCATGATTATGTGTTTTAAGCAGTGGAGGAAAGCTACCTGGAAATTTTGTGAGTGTTGTGCAGAAGCTTGGGTTTCCTAGGACTGATTTTTGAAGTCACATTTTGGATGGCATAGACTTCTCTTGGACTCCTTGTCTTCGTCAGGACTAATAGTAATAAGAAAATAATAACTAGGGTCAAATGGGCAACCCAGACCATTAGGCCAAAATTAGTGTGTGCCAAAGGTTTCTGACTAGGCATCAGAACATGTTTTGGTGGCAGTTCTTTATACACTAGATCAGCTTCTGCTTGGAATGCTCGAGGAATTTCCTCACGAGTAATGGGAATAGGCCCTGTCCCAGTCTTTCCCCAGAGCTATCTTCCACACTGCTGGCCAACATCACCTCCTTTTCTAAACTCTTCTGTCACAGTGTTCATCTGTCACAGTGCTCAGGAGGAAGGGAAGGCCTTAAGCCCTTCTAGCTCCTGAATGGGGCAACAAGCCTTCATATATTGGCTGCAGTATGATGAGGACATCTGCCTTGAGCGCCCAGGCTCTTGTTTTCTTTCACTTGCAGCCCTGTGTTTCATTGAAATTAGCAGAAGTTAAGAATACACTCATTTGATTCATAGTCTTATATTGCAAATAGAAGCACACAGATGTCAGAAAAAAACTGCTTTGCTGAAAGTGCACAAAATTAGGGCCATGGTCTCTTTATCAGCAATTATGATTTTAGTCAGTGCTTATCGATATGAGTGACACTGTAAAACTATCCTATGGGGACTTTTTAAAGTTTTCATTAGCTCTGCCTTCCAAGACTTTCAGCTTCTTAGGTGTCCAGTAACGCTCCTTTGATAACAGGTCAAAAGTAGTATCTTAGATGTAGAGTTCATCTCAAGAACGCTTTATGGAAGTTGCAACAAAAACTTCGTAGTTGTATCAAAAACTAGGCCAAATTTGGAGACCAAATCTTAGCAGTACAGAAAGTAAATGCTGTTCCTACATCACACATAAATATCAATGGAGTTTAGGGATTGAATCTAAAGGTGTTCATAAAAATACTTCACAAGATGTATACTAACTATAATCAAAAATAATATTTTACAACTGAAAGAAAATAAAACAGTTCTTAGACCCAGAAAGACAATGGGCTTATCATAATGTAAAGCAAGTTAAACTTGTTCACAGCAGAATTTATAACCAGTTCTGAAACTGTGAGATACTATATTTAAACTATGGTGCTCCCTACTGTGTTCTGTCAGCACTGCTTTCATTTTGATATGCCATCTCGACTTTCTGTAGAGCAGCACTGAAGTTCACACATATTTCTTTGTGTGTTTAGGCAGACAGACTGACCCAACAAAAGCAGGCATCAGGGTTATTGCCAGAAAATTCTCTCCACATCTGTGGAAATACATAGTTTTTATGTACAGTTTTCCCCAAAAAGCAGCACACTCAGGATAAAATCACTGCCCCACTGATGACAGCAATATGCCCTCCAGATTTCACAGGACCTGACTCCTAGTTTCTTTGAATGCACAGCCATGGACTTCAGAGTCAGAATATGAGCGGAGCAAAGATCATTTGAATAGCTCATCCTGAACTGCCTTGTGTTCTTTTTTTCCAAGCCTGGAGAGAGACAGTAAAACCTTCAACACCACAAATCATATGAATATCCTATTTATCTTAAGCACCACTTTTAAATAATCCACTTTTTATCTTGTTTGTCAACACTGTGTTTGATGCCCAGAAAGATTTACTCGAAGTGCAAACATTATCAGATACCTACTGTTCCTCTGTAGTACCTCAGGGGGGATTCAAAAACGGCCAGCTTAGATCTCTCTACTTCAAAGAATTTCCCCTGAAACCTTGTTTACAGCATAAGCAGAAAAACAAGGTCCCTTTCCCCTTTTGTACTACCATTAACCACATTAAAGCACAACAATCCACTAAATAATTCCTCCAAATATACACACAAACTCCACTGCCATCTAAAATGGGTCAATTGCTTACATTTTAGCATGCTAATTTACCACCACAGAAACTTGATACTGGGAGAGACAAGAATGCTTCACAGTAATTTCTGCCCCATCTCCTGCTGCTCCCCTAGGTTCTTTTACATTTTACCAGAGCTTCTTGGCTCAATATACTGACACCTATACCACAAATGTTATGCAAAAATGAGAATTTTAAGTACTTCTTTCCTTTCCCTTATGCACTGAATATGCCAGAAATATATATTGTGATTAAACTGATAATACTGGTCATATAGTTCTTTTGATTTGTGCTCTGTGTGGTTTGCTGGAATGAAGGCTATGAATGGCCTAAAAATACGTAGTGGAAAATGAAAAAAGAATAAAATATACATACATATATATTAATATGTTTATATTCTAAGTAACCCACCTACCTCCAAATAATATGTAAAATATATGTAGGTGCAGTGAAGCAAAAAGCCTGAACAGATATTCCTAGATAAGTTTTTCCTGTTCTGGCGTTTCTTGCAATAAATGAGCCTTTGTCACTTAGCCTAGATCCAACAGTCACATTATCTCTATAATATATCATCCACAACTAATCACATTAGTCATGTGTAAAGCCAAGTAATCCTAATATACTCCAATTACTATAAACGGAAAATGAGATGTGCATACATAAACATATATACCTGTGCACACACACAAGGTGTGCAAACTGTCCAAGAGCCAATTACAACTGCAACTGTTGAACACTGTCATAAAGCATGTTTCTCATTAACAATGATTTGGAGCCTAATCCTGCTCTTCCTCTGGTAACAATCCAAAATTTTACTATTGCCATAAATTAAGTTATACATCAGTGCATTACAATAAAGAAGTTTACAAGAACATCCTTTAGTGCTGTAACATATTATTAGCTAAGCTCTGAAAGATAAAGTACTTTTGAAAATATAGAATCATTAGAATTCACCACTGATTTTATACTAGCCCTTAACAAATACGAAACATAAATTAATATTTAACCTAGTCAGAGGCCTTCAGTATTAAGTTGTCCGTTTAGACATCTAGCTAGACATGGTCAGACAGGTTCACTGTCTGGGTCCTGAAGTCACTGTATCTGATTTTTTTAGTAATATTGTCAATTGTGGTTGGCTAATAGATGGTAAAAGAGCAGGTTTTTTTACTCATTTTCTCATTCTTCTTTGAGTTGCTGTTTCATTTTGGAACTAAATTAAAGAAATCCTTAAATACTAAAAGTAGGCTGTTTTGAACACAGGCCACACATCCATGACATTATTTTGGAAGGAAAAAGAACATCTGTCAGAAAAAAATAAACCAGAACTCAGAAAGTTGCTGCTAAAAGTCTGTATCACAGCATTCGATGAACATTTTCACGAAATTAAATCAGTCATAGCAAGTTTTACAGACTTCAATATTACACTGCAAAGTTCTATAAATATAATTTGGGGAAAAAAAAACCCTCAGAAACTCAATCCTAAATGGTGATTTCAATCACATTTATAGTTTCCCCCTCCTCTTTCTATTATGATAAAGCTATTTCCCCAAAAGCAACTGTAAATGTATTTTTAACGAGCCAGGTTGTTTAACAGTTTGCAATGTCTTCATAAAATGCACATAAGTAATTTTTAAGAGATCCAAACTATTGGGAAACTGATTTGTTCTTTCAAAACTATTTTTCATTTTTTTCACTTGATCCAATCCTAAAAAGAAAAATCAGTTTAGATGCAAAGTCAAATATCTGTTTAAGTTACTCATTTTTTTACACTGCAATAAAAGTATTGTTATAATTTCAAAACATAGTGACTCTCTTCATAGGGCACATATGAAAAAATGAGTATGTGAAGGTGAACACCCAGGGCCTACTTCTAACATTTTTCCGGTTGTTCTTGAGGTGTTATTTAAAAGTTATTTAAATGTTATTTAAAAGTTATTGAAGTGTTATTTAAAAGTTTGTTTCTGCTTTTATTAAAGAAAATGTAAAGGGAAATGAATGTAGTATTTCGAAGGTAACTTGAAACATATCATAGATAAATCACATCATTTATTTATGGGAGTTAAAAGACCTTGAATCTTTCTTTCTTCAACCTCTTCCATGGGCCTGAAAAAGACAAGCTCTTCTGCAGGTCATTGTCAAATAAATCATCTCATAAGTCAGCCTCATGACTCATCTCAGTTTTCTGCAGTACAAAAAAATGAGTGATGGATCCAATTTTCCATTTCTTAGTTTACGTTTTTGTGTCGACCTAATCTAATCTAATCAAGTTATTACTTGTGGACAGTCAGTTCATTTGTTGTTCAGTTTTCCTAGAAGTTTCTCATTTTAGAATGACTTTTAACCTATCACTAATATAATTCATCCTGTCTTTCAAGTACATTTTATGCCACTATCTCTGAAGTGTATTATAATCAATGTTTCACATTTAAAATAAAAGGATTTTTTTCAGAAATCTTCTGATTGCAATATCCTTTTTCTTAAAGACAAAGCTGTGTAAGTTCTAAGAACTCTTTAAATAAACTCGACTATTACCTGTAATCTCTTGGGTGATTTTTTATTTCTTTTATTTATTTATTTATTTATTAAACAGGTCTTCAGTTTCTACCGAGGAATCGATAAGAACAGCAGTCTGTTGTTTCTACAATTTAAATCACAAGACAGTCTGAAAAGGTTAAAAAAAAAAAAAAAAATTCATTCTCAGATTATTCTGGTGGACTATTCTTGCCACCCAGAAAGATAACATTTTCACTGAAGAACAGAGAATTTTATTATTTAGTTTTGGGGAACTGGAGTTCATATGAGGTGTTTCACTCCTGCAACTAATTGAATACTGCATAGCAAAAATCAGGGAATGAATGTTATCTTACACGCTCTGAATGACTCATACTCTGAAAAAGATGTTTGCACATGGCATATCTGACAGAAGTTTGAAACTGAAGTTCTCATAGATGCATAAATAGGGGTTAAAATCTTGACTTCATCTGGTTTTTTGTCAAAACAGAATTCTTTTGCACATTTGCAGCTATAAGCTGCGGCTAATCTTTGATGAAACAGAGTGACATTTCACCAATCTCAATAACACCTGGGAAGTGCCTCCTGTTGACAGTAGAACTGTGTTTTAATGAACAAATAAATGGCTTATCTACCATTCTTGGCAAGAAACCCCTGCTATTGAGGCAAAACACCAGCTCTCCCAGTGTTACTTGGGCTAATTGACTCCTTGGATGAAGTTAAATCACACTATCCCCAGTGGGATGTATGTTTGCCAGTAATCAATAGCTCAACAAGATCCACATGGCAGGTAATTAAGTGGAAAGTAATTAATACCCATCAAATGTTTTATTAACTGTTTGCCATTCCTTCACTCAAAAGTCCCAGTGTACTGTAAATAAAACGGTGAAGAAAGGAGTAAATACAGGCTGTATTTTCTAACAAGTTAAGTCTTACTTCTGAATTCTTCACTGGTTTGTGTAGCATTTAGGTATGGTATATCGAGCACACAGATGTCCCGGTCTTATATCATAAGAGAAACACTGAGATGGAACTGTTCTAAGATTTGGCTGCTCCATGGAAAAGAGGTGCTTCAATCCAAACGAATGGGGTTAGGTTAGATACAGGGAAAATTTGCAGTCTTCCTGTCTTCCTTTCAGCAGCAGTCTTTCAGCTCTCATACAAGTGACGCAAGACCTGCAAGGAAATGTAAAATCTTTCATACCCACCAATAAATTTGAGATTTTAAAAAAAAAGGGTTAGGGGAGGGAGAAGCGTTAACACTTGTGGTCTAAGATTTTGAGCACTGACCCTTGTGGTCTGTTATTTCTTACTGAATAATTAGATCTAAACAAAAGTGTTCCTTGACACTAGCTAGGAGCCCTGCCATGCCTATATTTTTTTGTGCTTACACAGTAAACAGCTTGTGCTTACACAGCTTACACACTAGCTTTAGAATGATAGATAATAATGCTGCTCCATCCAGACAAACACAGGGAAAGACTGCTGCATTAAAAAAATTCCTGAGTGAATCTCTTGCAAAAATGGCAACAACCCACAGAAAAGGAAATCTTCTTCATAACCATCTTTCCTTCTTCCTCCGTTATTAATCTTCTTCAAGAAGCAGTAGAAGCTATGGTCACTATTCCTTATCATATGTTGCTCATCCGGATTTTTCTTGTTCAGTGTTTTCCTTCCGTTAACACCTCCACTCATGTATGTAACTCAAGCAGCACTAAGATAACAGTAACCCTAGAACCATTATTTTAGCAGTAAACAGTCACTTTCTCTTCTGAGCTCAAATGCCTTTACAGAACATTTGCCTGAATGTCATTCTTGGGGCAGATTCTGGCTTTGGTCCAGATGTCTGTAAGAGAACTTAGCCACTGGATTTCTTGATATTTAAAGTTTTTGGAGACTTAGCAAAATCTTCTATTTTCCCTTTCTCTCTCTCTCTCTCTCTCTCTCTCTGTGTCCTTATGTTGGACAGTGTATCTTCTGCCAAATGTCTCTTCTGAAATTCATTTTGAAATCACTCTACTTTTTGGATTCAGAATAAAGTCCAGACTCCCCAGAGGTTTCTTGAGTTTTCCTGAGCTGGAAACACTTTCTCGCTCAAAGTATCACTGAAAATGTAAATGGTAAGGAGGGAAGGGGGAGTGAAGGAGTGAAGAAATGCTCACGTTTCTACCCCTCCTTTAGGAGAACAGACTCTTTTAATCAGCTGCAGATCTCTATCAAGATAAACAAGTTGTCCATGATGGCAGACAGTCATCAGTCTAGAAAGATACTTGTGTCTGGAGAGAGGATAACCCTCATTTAATGTCCATATATCAGTAGCCTAACTATCAGGCCTGTCAGGGAGTAAAAAAAGGACAAATGAAGTCCAAAAGCAGCCTGTGGCTTTAGCAGTAAATAGGTTTATCTGTTTATTCATGGACAGCATTCACAATCACAAACAGAGTTATGTAAACTGAAAATACAGAGAATCCCAAATTGCCTAGTGATCTGTTCCAATTAAAAATGTATACTTGTAAAAAATCCACTTTTCTGGCACTAGTTTATTCTGGTATAAATCATTCTTTGCCAAAAGTAGCCTCAAATGAAGTTTTCCGCTGCTCTGAAGATTAACATGAAGAAGGTAGTCAAAAATATGCTGAGTATGTTTTAATATGCTTGCTGGTTCTGTATTTCTTATTCAGGGTTATTTTCCACATATTTTAATATATCTAAATAAGGTTGAATCTTCTGTCACTATGCAAGAAAAACGTTTCATCAAGGTCTGAGGGACTAAGAATACAGGCCAAGTGAGAGAAGCAATGCTTTCTAAGTAGAAGACTGCTTCAGAAACAGAAATAATAAGCACATCAGAAAGAAACAGTGGAAACTCTAGAGATATCTCACAGTTTTGTGCTATAAGGTATAACACATTCAATATAGGCAGAATATGTTGTACATAGGTATAGATACGTCTATTTAAAATGTGTTCCAATAAGTATTATTTAGTTGTGTTATGAATGTGCTAGTACAATCAAACATATCCAGCAGGATTGTGTGGATTTGCAGACTACATAATTTTAAACACTTTGGATTTCTCATAATCCCTGGATCTTGCTATACTAAGTACAAAGAATCTGATTGGACAAAAAAATCTGCTCTGATATATGTGTATCATAGAGTTCCCTTTGATTTCTGTGCAGCTGACTTCAATGGGAGTTGTGTGTGCTGAACAGCCGAGGAGAGCTATTTATAGCCTAACCTTCCCAGACAAAATGAGCTGGCTGGGCGTGCATTATCCTCTCATCTGCAGTATCCCTAACACTTTCTGAATCATCTTTTATTATTTAATCAAATTCATTTTAAGTCAGCCATAACAGAGATATATCCTATTAAGTGCTGCAAAGGAAAAGGGGAAAATAACCTACCAAATTATTAATTTTCAAGCACATCGAAAAAAATAATCTTTTTCTCATGCTTCTAAATAAATAATCAGCAACTACTGTTAATTTTTAAGAAACATTGATAATATTTTGTCCAGTTATCTAGCAGAGATGTCCTGGAATTTCTCTATTAGTACCGAAGAATAGGGAGAGTTTGACAAAAAGCACAATTTTCTCAGCTTTGTAAAAGTAACAAAATAGAAAAAAAAAAAAAAAAAAAGGCAATTTTATTAAGGTGAATTTTCCTATTATTTCAGAAAGCAATATAGTCTTGCAGGTGGCCTGTTGTCTCAGAATGCTTTTCCACTATTCTTGGGGTTTTTAAAAATTTCAGAACAGCAAGAATATTTTTGCATTAATGAAAATGAAAAATGAAAGGGAAGAGGATTCATTTTATGAAATGAAAAGGGGACAAAAAGAGCTAAGAAACCATTAGCATTTTTAATGCCTTGAGACACTTATGATATAATGTTCTGTCTTTCATAGGTGAAATAGCTCTCCATAATTCTTTCTAAGTCGAGAGGGTCCCATGCTTACCAATCTGGAAAGAAAGGATCCATGATCAAATGTCTTGTATTTTTGTTTCACTGTCTCAGCTTCACAAGTATAGCATGAGTTTGAACTAGACTAGAAACGCAGTTCTTTTATACTTGATGAAATGAGAACACATAAGTACAACAGGAGTTTAGGAGCAGGAATATGGAGGTTCAACAAAAGGAAAATAGAAGCAGATTTCAAACCAAGGCCAAAAACTAACAGTCTCAACCATATTTCCTAGGGCAGCTGCTAGAGTGACTTAGCCTGGGTGAATGAATGTGTTAACCTGACACAGGTTTCTCTTATCTTCCCCACCCTCCCCAAGACAGCATTTCTGATAACACTTTAGTTTGCAATTCTAACACCTTACTGAAATAGAAGGATTTGACCAAAAGATTTGAAAAATGCTATTTGTAAAATTTTGTCTCTGAGGAGTTGTACCACCAATGACCTCATAAGGAAGAAAAAAAAAAAAAAAAAAAGTAAACAGAAATGAAAAAAAAAATCTTTGAGTTTTAAGACCACACATATTGCTTGAAAAAACAAGCTTGGGAGTCTTGATCTTGGTCACTGGTTGTATGAACAGTAAAACTGTGTTTGACGCATCTGTTTCTAGTGACTGCAGGTTTGGGAGTGGTGTCTCTATCTGCACAATAAATGGAGGGTTATCTCAAGCCAGAGTTGCCAAGAAAATCATAATCACACCTTTATTGTAACAGTCACTAGATAGCAGCAAAAGCAGGTTCATTGGAAATCTGAAACTCTATAGGGAAAAAAATGAAAGGACAAGTACACCTGGAGCACTGCTGAAAAATACAATTGAATAATGTGTAAGAGAGTTCTCTACTAAAGACTGTGGTTTTAGCGAAAGTGTTCATTTCAATCTCATGTCATTTGTTCCCCAGGAATCCCTTAGCATGGGGTAAGATATCAGAGAAATAGAAAGACATCTTCTCCTGCCAAATTCTCAGCAGAGAGATGAGCAAGGACAAAATCACTTTTTTTTTTTTTTTTTCCAGACATCCATAGACCTATTTTCTCAAAACCAAATGGTCAATAGCAGCTATTATATCTGCTTAAAGTAAAAGTCCTGCTGTAACTGATGCAGCCCAAACAATTTAAATCTCCTTTACAATGCCTAAATTTTGCCCTATGTATTGCAACTATTGCTATTTTATTTAATCTGCTGAAGTGTGCCAAACAAGTATGTTTACTTGGCAAGAATTTACTTTTAAACACTTTATTAGATAGATGATTCTGTAGAACGAATTTTAAACTCAGATGTTTAAGACTCAAAACCTTGTAAACAAAACTGTTTTACAGAATATTTTATGTTCCAAGATCACCTCCTCACTGGTACGAGGGTTATGAAGTAAAACCAGTAACTCTGGTAATATCTTAGTCTCGCTAATTCTTCATAAGCCAGCATCAATTTTCTTTGTTAGTTGCATGGCACAGCAATACTTCAAACAATTTAAACCAGAAATGATTACCTGAAAAATGAATTCTGAAAGTACCTCTATCACCTTCCATTTTAATACTGGAGAAAGGTACAAATGATCTATACTTTCACAGTGGACATGCTTTGTTTTGACTAGTTGATCATTTTCTCTATTTAGAAATAGGGATGTATTTCCAAATGGCAGAGTTAGAACTACTCTGAGAAATGAGACGAAAATCCAACTCTATGCAGGCCTTTCACAAGAAAGGTTTTCAAGATTTAAATTATTCAATTTTGATGGAAGAGACTTGTGAAGGGGTCAGTTGTTGACAGATAAGTATATCAAATTGTCCTGTATCCATGTCCAAATTCGCTTTTAGTGGTGTGAAACTTAAGCAACTTAACAAATGAATAGGAAACTCAATCTTAGGCCATGGGGAAGTAAAACTGAATGCACAAGGTTTCAAGTAAACATTATCATGCATGTGAAACAGGACAGGAGTAATTCATACCACCTCAAGGACCATTAAATAGTTCTCTGCATGTTGTTCTGCCTCACTGTTTAAGAGGAAACAACATGTTTTCTCATTGTTGGGAAAGCTGAAAATATTAATGTACATTTGAGATACTGAAAAAAAAAATAATATAACATATGTCAGTGTACCTCCTTTATAGTTCTAAAAAAATAAGCCCAGTGCTTCATTACATGAAAGAAAATATCATGGGAAACTACTATATTTATTGAAGTTACTCTGAAATTCAGTGATGTGTCACTGATGTCACAGTGATGTGCCCCTGGTCAAGGGCCAGCATGATGATTTCACATGGTGTATAAACATATCACATTTGAGTGAGGGGTAGCAAGATAAAGAATAGAAAAAAATTTAAAAAGAACTTTTCATTTTGATTAAAATTATTCCTGCTATATATCACAGGTTTAGATTTAAACTTATTACTAGTACAAGAAAGATGCTTGACTGAAAGAAAAGTATTGGTTCCTGAAGTAGTAAAAAAGTATATGTCAGAGTACATTTGAATCATCATTATCAAGATCTCATTGTATTAAGCCTCCAATCTGTATCTTCATTTATTCCACCAACCAAGAGTGAAAATGAACAAGACTGATCTCTGACTAGTGAGAAGTGATCCCTAAGTGGGAAACATCCTGTATTATTGAACTTTGGACCTCCCAAAAGCTAAGCAAAATAAAATGAGAGGTGTTAAATGTTAAAATGTTAAAAAAGCTGTGTGTTCAAAGCTGGCAAAAAAATTTAAAAGCCTACAGGACAATTGCATATATTGCTTCAAGCAGTAGAAAGCGTATAGCTAACAAGCCAAGAAAATGTATTTAGTTGAACACATCTAATTAGCACTTGAGACACTGTATTTGGCGGACTGTGTTGAGTATTGAACTCCTCTTAGGAGCCCAAATGTGAATATACTGGAGTGAGGACAGCAGCAGCCAGCTGAGGTGTTGGAT
>WBNA01000243.1:358089-382874 GCA_013398345.1 Nothocercus nigrocapillus | reverse complement strand
TTCTTTCAGATACTTTTTGAAATAAAAAAGCATTGAAGAATATTATTTGGAATTCTTTCCTTCATGAGATTCTCTTGCAGTAACTGTTTTTTTTTAATAGGGAAAAGGCATAAAAAAAGATTGCTTTGTGCTTTTTATTATCTGCATTTGTTTTCATTTCCTTCTGAGCTTGGACAAAATTTTGTTTTGGGGTTCAACTCTCAGCTGTGAATATGTGTTGCTGTTGTATGTATTGCTGTTGTAGGTGGAGAGCCACAAAGTGCAGAGCATGAGTTTTCTTCAGTCATCAGAGACGGAAAGCAAAAAGCTCTCTTGCAACCTACACACTGTCCTTTCATCAATTGATTTAGGGGTTAAGAATTGTTTAATTTTAAATCGGAGGCAGCAGCTGGCCTCTTAAAATTACACTGAAGTCATATATGCAAGAAGGATAAGTATAAATGGTGACTAAGTACATTGCTAGAAATTCCCCTGGCTCTTTATCACAAAGGTAATCGCTGTAGAAAAGCAAATGTAGAAAAAAATCAAGACAGACTTCTCAGAACCTTCATGGAGGGGCAGCTTCCATAAAAGACTCTAGCTTGCGGGGCTGGAAAGCAACCAGGAAAGTTTATACAGGCTGATGTGTAAGAGGTGGTAGATAAGAATGCTGCAATTCACTGTTCCAAACAATGAAATAAAAATGAAAAGACCAAGCTGCAGTGTAGAGTTACAGCCTCTTACTTTCAGAACAATTCACTCCCTCCTTTATACATCCTATTTTTTTCTGGATTCACATCCCTCCTCTTTTCTTCACTACAACAAGCTCAACTTTGCAATATCAAAATAAAAACTAGAATGAGTTCAAGATGCTAAAATACTCTTGTTCTTAAAGTTAGATGTCATTTCATTAGCCCTATTGATTTGCTTTAGTGCCAATGAGCTGACTATTTTTTCATTGTCTCCAAATAAGCAGAGTGAATATGCATCTTTTGGAATAATTGTTGTAGAAAATAATCCATTAGGAAAACATTTAATGACTGTTCATTAAGATAGAGTATGAACGTTACCTTGCCTCTTACTTCATGATAAGGAATCCATTCACTGTTTAAACCTTTTACTACTAACAGCAGTTAGAAATGTTTCTGTTGATGAACATTCATACTGAAGCCTCATCAGACCCCTCTTTTTAAGCAAAATATGATTTGAAATTTAGCTTTTTAATATTTTCTTTGAAATGGAACTTTTTTCTTGCTTTTGGGTTTTGCATTTTTGTGAATTTCTCTCTTTTTCTCACTAACTATGCAGTAGAAATGTATGGAGATTTATAATTTTCTTTTTTCTATTCTAACTTTAAAAAAAAACTCAAAAATACTAAAAAAGGAAACTTTGAACCTACACTATTTTCCATAGACTGATTTGGTGAAGAGAAAGAAACAAAGGGCAGGGAAGGGGGAGAGAAAGGAATGGGTGGCCTTGCTGTATAAAACATTTCCAAGGAAACATGAAAAGGTTTTGAAACTATGAAAACCAGGTCTGTTTTGAGCCCCACCATAATCAAACTAGGGTCAATCTTCAAAAATTATATTGAAATCAGGTTTTCCTATTTTTCAAACAGCTTATTGCGATAACAGCTCCACATTTTTTATTGATTAGAGAGTCATGCTGTGGGCATACGAACTCTCCTCAGCTACAAATTGCTTAAATAAAAGCAGAAGCAAATAGAATAGAAGTGGACAGGAAACCCACTAAACCTTAATCAGGCACATTAAAATGAATGAATGATATACATCTGAGACACAAAATTCTTCTTACATACCATCTTCTATCTTCTTGCTCACTTTGTAGCCTTAGTCAGGGTTATGCTACTTTTCTAGAGTTCATAGACAAAACTTCATTATATCATTTTTCTCCTGACTTATGTCTATCAGATATATCCCTTATGGCCAAAGGATTTTTAATTTCAATTTATGGCCCTTTACTTTGTTATACATTTAACCTTTTCCGAGGCAAACTGTTTAAGGCAATGGTCAAAAGTTAAAAAATGTACTTCAAAGCCACATCTATAGATATTCAAAGAGCTGAAAGCGCCACATTCAGGGGCCAACTGGGAATTCCTATGGGCAATTACCCAAAGCTAGGCTACTTTTTAACTTTTTTAAATAAAAATATATTTGAAAAGGTTAATACTGTAAGTAACCTGTGGTTCAGTAACAAAGCGAGGTTTTGTATGGGCCACAAGTAAAGCAGGACACCAAAGTAAGTGCCTTCCCTCTGCAAGTCCTCACAAGATCCAGGGGATGCTGCTGGACAAGTCAGTGAAGCCAGATGAATGGTGAGTCCCTGCGGAGAGACAGGGATCTGCCTCCAACCCCTTCCCATCTCCTGCTGCTTCTCCTCTGCCAGAATTGGTCCTCATATGGCCTTGCGGTCAGGCAGGTCAGGAAGTTAAATCGGCATAAAACAAACCATGAACAAGAGCGATTAGTTTTCTGCCTGCTGGACCCCCTCCCTGGTGCAGTGACTGGGAAGTCAAACACACAGCAGCAGCATGAAGGAAAAGGCAGGAAGGTGCAACTGGAATATAAAGGAGCAAGGACACCCTCTTTGATCCCTCCTGTCAGCAGGAGCTCCCTGATAGTTTGCGTCAGCTGATTCATTGATCTGCATCTTATTTAGCACCTGACAGACAAAAACTGAACACACGCATCATGGATTTGCAGCCATGACACCATCAGATTGGTTGCAAAGTCATGCTCAGGAAAACAATCTTCCAGAAATGCTAGTAGAGTTCGAACATTGCATGCTAGAGACAAGCAAAAATGAAGAGTACAGAACAATAGAGAAAGAAATAATCAGCATGAGAAGTATATTAGGGAGGAAGCTCGCCTGGGAATATTGAAACCTCAGGAAGAAAATGATAACAGAGAAAATGGGAGACATACATGGGGGGGGAAAAAAAAAAAAAAAAAAAAGCTAAGACAACTAAGAGAGAACTAAAAAGAACTAAGCTAAGATTTTGAGGAATTGAGGACTTTTCACTTTTGTTTGTTTGTTTGTTTGTTTTAGATTTGTATTATGTCTTAACTACAAAATCATTTTAATTTCATCTGAAAAAGCAGCATCCTGCAAGAAGCCAGATGAGCAGCAGTAATTTTCAAATGCTTCTTTTAAAATGATATGTCCTCTGTAGGTCAATAGTGTGATTCTTGCATAAGCTCTGTTGAATAGGATTTACATAACATCAGGAGACACTGCTCTTGGTTTGTAACAGGCACTTCCCCTCCCAGGGAGAATCCTAGATCCAGAAAAATGGTCCTCAAAATGAAATAATGCAAAGCAAATAATTACTGTAATAATAAAGTGAAGGAGAGAGAGAGAGATGTAGAAATGAGGGAGAAAGTGTGGTAAAAGGCTGCTTCTATCTAGTATTTAGGAAGGCTATAGATTGCATTAGCTGCAGTTCCTAACTAGTATTTTTGTAAACCTGTGAGCCCTTGGACACTACAGATTTTGACATTTCCCATAATACAAAATGGCTCAAACTACCATTACAATCAACAGTTATTACAATCAACTGCATGAAATGGTAGGAAGATGATGAAATCTCTTTTCTGTCAGGTTGCCATTCTCTGAAGCAGACCTCAGACCAGTTTTACCTCACTGATTAGACCATCTCTTACTACAGCCAGGACCCTGATTTGATACAAAAGAATAACAAAGTAATTCTTTGTTGTTGAGAGTTTTTGTTGTTCCAGTCACTTTATGCAGACTTTTAACATTTGGCCAATGTCAAGAACACAGAGCAAAGATGTTCAGGATATTTACACAGATTTGTGAGTTTTGATTTACTACCACTGTCTTTGCTTACTTTATGCCAGTGTAATTACAAGCTGATAAAGGACAACCATGCTCAAGGAATGCTAACAGGGATTTCCTACATAGGTGGTTAACCCGCCACCAGCATGTGTTTGCACACACAAAACCCTAATTGCAACCCACTGCGACCTTTCGTCCCCTACTTTGCAAACATTTCTGCTGCCATATCTAAAAACAATACTGTGGCAAAAAGCTTACATGATTCTGCCTGCTGTAAGAGACCATTCTTCTTCAGGTTCTGGAGTTTCATTTACTTATCATTACTCTCAGTTTTGTCACTTTGAATGTAACACTCCAGACATGGCTGCTCACAGTACAGCCTTCCCTTAGGAAGACTAGGATGGTAATAACCACATTAAAAGCTCTCCAATAGAACAGAACATAGGGTCTGGGGCTTTTTAGGTGATGGCAGGCATATCCAAATGCAATTAAGTCAGCAAGCTGAGAAGTCAGAATTTTAACTTTAAAAGTAGTCATTTTTTTTCTCTCTGTAGACATCACAGTGGAAATTTCTCTGATGCTTAACTCTGCTGCAAATTAATTGCCATGGTGGTTGACCATTTTGTTTGAAACAACAAGCTGGTTGGAAAGAGCAGATGGCTCTTGACATAGTAGGAAAATCTTGAGTTCAGTATAACCATATATCCTTGCAATGGATGTTAGATCATCAAGTTACTAGCTTAACTTGCAGGAGCACATATTTGCTCACCAAAATGTCACTGTATGATATTTGAAGATCTGTTGCAAGTAGTTAAGCCATCTCTCTCACTCCAATGCAAAACTGAAAAAAAAAAAAAAAAAAATGTTTTGGCTGACCTTGAAAAATACCTGCTCAGAAGTGTTTCAAAATGTGTTATCACCTCTCTCTTTTTCTCTTTTTCTGTTGGAGAGTACTGCCTATTTGGAAGAGCAGCCAGATAAAACAGTGTGCCCTTCTCATAAGGGCTGGCTATAATTTCCTGTCAGCTTTATTGACATCCATTTGCCTTAAATATGTCTTGAGGATTGTGCAAGGAAGTTGTAGAAAGGCAGAGATCCCTCCTGGCAGTCCTTGTCTTCATAAAGTCATTTTTTTTCTGAAAAGCAAAAAATCAAATCTAATCAGATATATTTCATAAGTAATGACATTTAGCACCATATTTTTGTTCATTTGTTTCTTCCGTTGCAGAAAGACCACAGAGTTAAAGTTCTTAGCTAGAGGGACAGAATTAAATGAAAATGAATTTGAAGCATCTTCCCTATTCATTAGCACCTGCTGAATGAGTTATGGGAATAGTCATATTTCTTCAGTGGCAAAATATACAGCTCCATTTAAAACATTTAAAAAATGTTAAGACAGCTGTTGCTCTCCAGAGTGTACAAGTGCAGCAGAAATTAGCTCTTTAACTCTTAGGTGGTTTCTAGAATTTGCTTCTCAAGAAAAAGAGCATATTCCAAAGTAGAGGCTGAGCCTTGTGTATTTGGATATTTATCCAAAGAGGATTGAGGGAAGATTTTCCATGAGCCTTGAAACAAGACATTACAGAGTATCCCAGAAGTCTGGAGTAGTTTTATCACATGCCCCAAAACTATCAAAAGATCAAGCGGTGCATTTGAAAAGGTAAGAAGTAAAAAGGAAGGTAAAAGATATCTCAAGAGCTATCCTGGCCTCTTCTCACCAATTGCACTTGTTTGTGGCACTGGCCTTTCAAAGTCAGCCAGTCCTGACAATGTAAAGAGGAGCATACAGGGTCAATCTTGCATATTCTCTGGAGCTGAGTGTGTTCTGGTGCTTTTATTAACATTTCCTGTGAAATGAAGTCATTAATCTAGACTTTTTATAGCAAAAGACAACAACATGCTAAACAGCTTCATCACTAAAACAGTGAGAAATTTTAATAGGCTTGTTAGGAAGGCAATCAATGGACTGGCTAGGCATTTTCACTGGAGACCTCTGAGAAGTTCTGACCAAACTTGTCTTTTCAGACCTATCCTTGTGAATATCTTCTTCCCTTGGCAAATGACCATTTCTGCAACACAGTTTGTACTGTACAGTCATTAGAATAAATACTCTAAGTTGTATTATTTAGATATTTTGTTACTGTGCAGCAATGTTCATATTTCAGTTGGTTTATTGGACTTGCCTATTCGAACAGAGAAACAGTACAAGCTGTACTGCAGAAGTTTACTCTTGATAGTACCAGTTTAACAGAGGACAGTGCTTTCAGTTCTGATGAGGTATACTGGTCTTTATCTGTGAACAATCCTATAATTAAGAACATTCCTTTTTATTTCACTTAAAAGCTGTTCTTATGATTGGCTTATCTACATACATGGATATGAGAACTTTCCTAAACATCAACAAGCCTGAGCTCTTTTTATTATTATTATATTAATTCATTTATTTCCTGTGGTGAGGCATTCCAAAATTTCAATTGTCTTAAAAGGCACTTCACCTGTCTGAGGCTTATTTAGTCTAACCAAGCAGGGATATGTGCAACAACTGTGTATTTGAGCCTGTAGAAAGGATAGTTCCTCTCCCTGACATTGAAAGCTTTTGCCTACGTTCATAATTTGGGATTGCCTTTTGAACTCTGAATTGACCTCATATTTCCATTTGGTGTTTGTGACTGAAAGCTTTTATGTTGATCTGGACAAGGGGCCGGGCTCACCATAGTGGATCAGGCACATGTAACTTTTAGACTAAATCACTGTGGTGCTCTCTGTGGTATCCTAGAAAGATTATTGAAAGCTCCAATTCTGGATGCAGCTGCTCTCCTAATAGGGTGTAAAGAGTATACTGCACTACCTGATTCATAATTGTCTTCATCAACAGGCCAAAGTATTGAGTGTGAGCAATTTATATACATCTGGGAATCCTAACACATCTTGCAAGTGGTATGAAGAAGCTACCTACTCCAGTCCAGGGACCAGAAGAATAAGTCCAAAGACAAGAGCAAGAGGCAGAGCACACCTTCAAGCCCTGTTCCCTGGTGGCTCATCACTTCTTTACATACTCCAATTAGAGGCCTGAAGTTCTCTGCTGAACTTCATGAGGTTCCTCTCTGCCCATATCTCTAGTCTGTCCAGGTCCCTCTGATGGCAGTAGAATCCTCTGGTGCATGAGCCTCTCCTCCCTGTTTTGAATCATCAGCAAACTGGCTGAGAGTGGACTGTGTTCCTTCATCCACGTCATTGATATGTCAAGCTGAATAGCACGGGATCCAGTCCCGATCCCCGGGGGGCACCACTAGCTACAGGCCTCCAGCTAGGCTTTGTGCCACTAGCTAACCAGTTTGTTACAGCTCTGGAGAGCAGCTAAATAAATAAATAAATAAATAAATAAATAAATAAGCAGGCACATCTAGTCAGAATGAGGGCAATTTAAACAAATCAAGAATACTAGTAGTGCACTGTATTTTCATTTCTTTTCAAAGTGAGAATATTTGTGTGGTAGCAAACAAATCAGTTTCAGCATCAGCTTACAATATTTGAAAAAATATTTTAGATTCCACAATGCAGATATTTCAAGGAGAAAAAGAGAGAGAGAGAGAGAGAGAAAGAGAGAGAGAGAGATCTGAAGAGCTTTGGTTTAAATAAAAGTTCAAAATTAAAAATGAATGACTTTTTCCCCCTTTTTTGTGTATAAAGTGACTGAGTCATTGCTGGAACTTTTAAACTGTAGAGGTTTGTTTTGATTGCATTTGGAAGTATCTGATGAAAATGTGCAAATCAGCCACCTAAGATTTTAAGTCTTCCTGTTGATTATACAAAAGTGGTAAGTACACAGAGTGCTTGCCTTTATGACCCTCTGTGCTATAAACATATAAAGTAAGATTTTTTTTGTTGCATCTCCAGGAGATGCAGCACAGAGTTTGTGGCTCAGAGGAAACAGATACTTATTATGACACCTATTGAATTACATGTAACATGGAAAACAGTAGCAAAATCTTACTTTCCTACCCTGTTTCAGTACTTTTGTTTGACAGATATTTCTGAGACAGTGTTTGTCCATTCTGTGTACACTTGTATATGAGCCTTTCTTTAGCCTGAGTGTTATAATACAACTCTTATTTTGTGGGATCTAGATTTTACCCATACTTTTAAGACAAAATTATAAGTTGAGTCAAAAAATTGCACCCCAAATACTGAGTATTTAAAACAACTTCCTACATACTATTAAGTTGTATTTCCTTAAAAAAAAAAAAAAAAAAGGATTTCAGATTAGAATTTACTTTTCCATTATATCCTGATGCATTTTCATATTTTCCATTTGCAGTATAACAAATATGATGAAAGATACGACAAATTTCAGATAGATATGTATGCAGGCAGTGAAAATGTAGTTGATTTGAATAGGCTTTGCATTCTTGGTAAGTCATTGGTGCAGATATGCTTGTTTCCCCTATAGTACTATTATTTAATTTCCACTTCACACAATTACTAATTAGATATCAGTATAATGAAGCAGATTTTCACCATCAGGATAGCAGCTTTGTTAGCTTAACTATTTCCTTAAATAAGTTGCATAAGGAGAATTCTTGACTGGTAAAATAACCTACAGCAATAGCAGCTGAAGATCTTAGCCTTACCTCACAAAAAGGAGAAATTTCAAATAAAGATGCAGAACTACTTTTCAGAATGCTGTGTATCTTACATCAGCTCCAGTGATTTATTAGGAGACAGTTCATTCATCCTGTACCTGCCTGAAGAAGAAGTATACAGATCCAGAAAAACAGAATGAAATATGAAAGGCAAGCTGCAGCGATAGAAGAATAAAACCCAAGTACAATGTTTTTCTTAGAGATTAATGACTATCTGATGAATCCTAGCCATTAATGACAGATAATTCCTGTATATCCCTCGTCTGTTTCATTTGTTGTGTAACTCTCATGCACAGAGTTTGTTATAAAATATGTGATCAGGAGGAGCAATATTCCGTTAATAACTAAACCTGGAGGAGCAGGGAGAAGAAAAGAGGTCTAGTAATGGAAAGTGTCTCCTGGTTATAAGTCATTAGACCCTTCCCAACTGAGGAGAAAAAATATAAAAGCAGATGGAAAAGGGAAAAGAAGGTTTTGTTTTCAACTTGCAGTACTCCTGCAGTAGAGCAGGAGAAAAGGAGTACAGGTGGGAAATCAAGGTGAGGAAGAAGAGAATCAAATCATACCAAAGGAGGAAGGAAGCCGGAGGCTATGTATCTTTGATGATGAAAGTTATAGTGAACTGCATCTGAAAGGAAGGGCAAATGGGTAATGGTACAAAACACCAGTGGCTGTCACAGAAGTAGCAAGGACATCAGAGAGGAAACTGAACAACATGAAAGGAGAGAAAAAAAAAAAAAAAAAAAAAAAAGACTTTCTGGCCTTTCTGTTGAGGGAGAGAGTGAAGCCAGGGCTGCAAGTCAGCTGAAGAGATGACACTAAGGATTTATGAGGTTAAGGCCTTAAGACAGTCATCAGCATGTAAGATGCAGTCCTCAGAGAATAAGAGAGAAGACTGATAATAAGGAGAGATCCAGGAGTCAATGTCAGAAAGATAAGCTGACACAGAGAGAGCAAGCAGATAATATATGACAGTAAGGCATTGATGAAGAACAGTGAAATGCAGAAATGCTTTTCATAGATGAAAAAAAAGAGTGAAAGGGGGAAGAAGTAATATAAGGGAAAGGGAAAAGGAGAGAAAAACAAAGTCCATTTATTTTGTGTAAAGTAAGAAGAGACAAAGTCTCCTTGTAAAAGTGGCTTCAGATGCATTGACAGAGGAAAACATGTGGGTCTCTACTGTGGACAGAGACTGAGTAACTGAGCACATAATAACTTATCACTGAGCTACATAACTTCCAAGAAAGCAGTGTTTGTTCTACAGATGTAGTGTAGAAGGAAAATAAAGATCGAGACAGGCATCATGTTAGAAACTAGATGAGGCTGAACATAGTCATGGATAAGAAGTATGCTGATACAAGATCTGAATTTGTCCTGGATTTCTGCTTTAATAACTTCAAACCTTGCCTTTACGTTCTGAATATATTAGGATATGGAAATGTGGAAAGGCCACAGATAAATCAAGTAAGAACTGGATGGAAAGAACAGAACAGAACAGAGCAGAAGAAGGAGATACAAACAAACAACAGGAGGAAGAAGCTGTTTTGACAGTAGACAGAGAAATTTGATGATTCTGAAAAACAATTTCAGAAGATCTGAAAATGAACATGACTGCAAACAATTCAACAGTAGATCAGCAAATGAGAAAATCAGTCACATCAAGAGTAGCCTGCCAAGAAATGAAACTAGGGACTGAGAGAAGTGAAGGAAGCATCAGCTGTGGGGCTAACAAGATGACAAGAGCAAAATAACATACTTCGTGTCTCATGAAACAGTCTAGAGATGGCAAATTTAGAGCAATACCCAGTAAAAGTAAAAAAAAAAAAAAAAAAAAAAAAAAAGAAGAAGAAGAAAAAAAGATTAAAAAGCAATAACGCAAAAGCAAGTGTTTTTGCTTTAAGTTCCTTTCCCAGTAAAATGGTGAAACAGAATATGGGAAATTTCTGGATGTTTCTGAAAACAAAACTTCATGATATTTTTTGTTCAGTGTTACAAGCACTCCCTGATTTATTGCCAAGCGATCACTAAATTCAGTAATCTAGACAGATTACTAGCGGACTTCTATTTTTAGGGATCCGTCTGGTATTGTGGCAATTGCAGCTGATCGGATTACTGCTATATCCTAGCCATGTAAAATGCACTGATGCTTCAAGAGAAACTTGGGCTACACCACTGTAGTTACAATGTCAGGTTGGTAGCTGGAAACTTATATCCTGATTTATTTTGAAACATCATTACTTTATAATTAGTTCATGACAACTCACGTCATGCTTAAATTTTGTATTTTGCCTTTTGGAATCATATTTAATGGGAGATGCACTGGCAAATTCACGGAGCGTCTGAAAGGCTCCCTAATATTTTAAGTAAAAGCCACAACATGAAGGTTTATTAAAACAACAGCAACAACAAACCCCCCTACTATCTTGAAACAAAAAAATCCTCTCCCACAAGTATCAATAGCTACATCTAGTGGCCACAGTCAGTGCTGATGTTTTTCCCCATAACCGAGGAGGCTGTAGAAGAAAAAGTACTTCGTGTTAAGGGAAAAGGTAAAAATATTCTCCCTCGTGGACTTACGTAATTAACAGTTTCAGCGGTACTTCAGCGAAACAACTTCATTTGTGTTTCGGTTTCTTTTGTGCAAACGACTCCAGAGATTCAAGTCTCATTCTCTCTGTATTTTTTGAGTTATGTAGGTGTGTCATATGCTTTATTTATGTATTTTCCTTGTTACTAAGAAATTAAAAACATGCATAAATTAAATTAATCTGAAATGCTAAATTCCATATTCTAAGATTGAAAGTTGATTGAGTGGAATTATGTGAGTTTGAGTAATTTTCCACATTTCTTTACAAAGAAGAGGAGAGGAGAGGAGAGGAGAGGAGAGGAGAGGAGAGGAGAGGAGGACCTGGGAACCTGGGTTGTTCCCGCATCTGGGTAAAGTACAAGACTTGAACAAGATTTCCCATCTTCCACAAGGCCAAGTATTTCTGAGACAGTCCAGAAGTTAATGACATTTCCCTCAATCAGATAGAAATAAAGTTGATACATTTCAGATAATGCTACATGCCGAAAATTTCACATAATGACACAAAAAATCTCTCCCCCTGTCTAATATTTTCTGAAGAACAGGACAGTATCTATAAGAAATAAAATAAAATAAAATAAAATAAAATAAAATAAAATAAAATAAAATAAAATAAAATAAAATAAAATAAAATAAAATAAAATGTGTTTATTCATATTCATTTATCCATAGAATAAAGAATATGGAAATGAAACAATAACAATTTATAAATCAGAAGCATTTGTTTCTTGAATATTCCATAGTTAAAATTTTAGTTAAAAAATAAATTTAAATATATCAAAAAGATAAAAAAAAAATCATCTACAGCATCAAACAAGGAATGTAAGTTTGCTACCCAGCCAGTTTCATTTTACATGTAAAATAACAAAAGGAAATTTACACTTCAGTTGGTCTTGCTAAAGTCTGGCATAGCCTCTTATGAGACTTACAAGAAATTAAAGTTGTCAGTAACTCAGAAATGAGGTCCTAGGATAAATTTGAATATAATAAGAGAAAAATGAAGCAAAAGAAATATGCTGCATTTTCAAAACAGATAAAATGGAATAACGAAAAGTTCCAAGTTTTTATTTATAGCTTTGCTTCTTACATTCATAAACAATTTGGAAAAGGAAAATCACCATTTTTGATAGCAATATGCAGTCATTTAGTGAAGTCAAGAAGGCAGAACTAAGGAGCTTGATATAGGTAGAGTAAATTTAATGTGCAAGTTGCTGTTGGTAAAGTCACTCAAATGCACATTAGACAGTATTAATTAACTGCAAGTGTTTCGAAATCTTATATAGGATGACAGTAAACCATTCAATGAAAACCTTTGCATGCTACTATCAAAGAACCAAGAATATCTAATTCTTGACTCTATTTATTCAGATAAATCCAGAAACATCCTGATCCATCTATGTGTAAAGAACAGCATTGAAAATTAGACTAAATATGATGATGAATACTCTCTAGTTATGGTGAGTGACAAATAGTTTTATAATATCTGAATTCCTTACAGTCTGTGTGTTTATTCTATCCGCATCAGAGTTGCTTAACAATTGAATTACCCTTATGGCTTAGAGAGGCAAGAAACTGAAAAAGCAGAGCCTAGATCAAAGAGTTTTGTGAGCACCTTGTCAAAACAGAAGCATATAATGTTGGCAAAAAACAACTGAAAATATACAGCCCAAGCCACCTTTGGAATTAAGATGAAATGAATGAGTTTTATTTCAAAAGCTAGTTGGTCTCTCTTCTCCTTAACCTCAGCAAATCTATGGGGCTGGTGAGTGGCATTACCTTGCCATAAAGGTTACCTACTGTAATGATAAATAGCAGAAGCTCACTCTGGCTCCCTTATTCCCATTGCATTGTGATGAAAAATAATCTCCTGATCAGCTCTGCTCAGAACATCCTTTGTATCTCAGGAGACAGAAACCCAGGCCATTGGATTGGTGAGTTTCTCTTACAAGAGCATGGTTTGACAGAAGTGAGCACTTTTCATCTACAGAAGTAGCATTACAGCAATATACATTTGGTGTGCAACTTTCTGTATATTTCACAGTAGTTCTCAGGCTCAGTGCTCTGAGAAACCTTCATCTGTTATCTCTTTTAAGAACTCATTCCTTACTGTTAGCTGCTTTTTCCTCCTTCTTTCCTTTCAAAGCCAGGACTCTATAAAACACAGATACTGAAAAGGTTAAGATCCATTTTCCACAAGCTCGACTGCTTCAATTCTGAGCACTCAGACTGCCTGTAAAATAATATATAAGGTCTCCATCTGACTGAGGATGAGTTTCTGTCGTAATACACCTCTTCCTGGTCCTTGTTCTTAATTTACTCACAAGGTGGCACCAGAGCTCAAAAGATGGGAAATGTCATCCCGAAAATCCAGAAGCCTTTTGGTAGCCTCCTAAATATTTATCATTTGTTTTGTCAGGACAAAGCCAAAAGGATCACAAATGTATTAACTGTGACAGGAAAACAGGAAAACCTGTGGTGTTTTGTTTTGTTTTTCATTACCAGAGCACAAAACAATAATTAACAACAATAATGAAAGAATTATTAGTTCTATGTGACAGAATGTCTTCTTGCTGATAAAAAATCCCAATCCCTTAAAAAGAAACTTACCATCCTGCATCACTGAAGGTGGAAGGAGATGCCCTCCCTCATTTACATGCTTACTTTGAAGCTTTATCCTCAGACCCCAGAGTACGTTTATGTTTGCAAGCTAGAAATCTACAATGTTAAAAAAAAAAATCTTTTAACACTCTTGTTTTTCTCCCCATTCCTTGCTCCCCTTCCTTCACATTTTGAAATTACACAGAAGCAAGGAAGCCTTTGAGTAAATTTCACTACAGATTTTGCTGTAACATATTTCCTGAATTTTTTTTTTTCTCTTTATTTCCCTCTCCCCTCTTTCATAAGTTTTAAGCGGCTGGATGGCCCTCCTTCTTCTCTCTAGGTGGAAGATAGCAGGTCTGACATTCCCACAGAGAACTTAGCTAATAAAAAATAAGCTACTCTACTCCAATCCTAGTATACATATTTTCTTCTGATTGCCTGCAAAACATGACCTGTTCTATACCTGTTCATACACTGTTTCTGACCTCAGAAGTGGGATTATGAAATACAAACATGTATTCTGTTTCACTATAACAGTGGTGAAAATTGCAGTATGCAAACAAAGCCTGAGAAAGTCTCCACCCTCAGAACTTCAGTACTGTGTAACTATTCACAGCCTAAATACTAATCAAATTAGTGTATATTTTTTTGTATTTGAAATAAATTTAAAAATGCTTTAAAACATCTTTTCCTTTCTCTCATTTTTCCTTGCCCTGATTAGGGAATAGTTGCAGAAATTGCACAAATATGCCTTCTTGGTAAATATCTGGAGACATATGAATAAAGATTAACACAAGTTTCACACATCCTGTTGAATGGAGCTATTAGAAACTTGTATTTTGAACATACTTACAATGAGCAAAAATAATAAACCAATTCAGTAAGCAAGAATATAAAACCAATTAAGACCTAAATGCCTTTTGCTCCCTTGACATCAGCAGTAATGCCGCTGCTATTACAAATATTCTGATTGGAGTAGCTTATTTTTAGAGCTTCACTTACACCTTTTTGCTCATTGTCTTATTAATTTGAATAGAAAAATTTTCTTGTCTGCTTACTTCTCTCTCTCTGCACTTGGGGCAGCATAGCCCCCTTCGTCAAGGATTGTCCTTCCTCACGTCAAGAAGGTAATAGGTGCTGCTACAACAGAAACTCGTAAATTTTAAGTTTAGAAATAGTCTTCTCTTCCACCCACACTACCAGTGAGTCCTCTGGAGCTAAAATTGAAAAACAGGGTTTACTAATATCTTAGTATTTGAAGAAGTTTTTAGACTACAGTGGTTGTCTGCAAATCCTTCCTAGAATTAAGGACAGGCATAAACACATAACATTAAAAACACTTGTGAAATGGCCATGTGAGCACACCTTGTTTGCTCTTTGAATAACATTTTTAAAGCATCAATCTTTACTAGAATGTAGGTTTATGTGAAAATTTTACCCTCTCTATGCAGCATCATGTAAAAGGCTAGGAGGACAAAATGGACTGCAGTGGTGGTAAACCTTTGATTCCACATCTCTATGCAGATCTCCAGCAATCCTTCCTCTTGAGTGCAAGTGCATTTGTAATGGAACAGTGACTGCCATAAGCATAAATAAAACCAAACATTTCAGTCAAGGTGGAGCAACTCTTGCCTCTAGGTAGCAGCCATGAAATTCTAATAAGATATCTTGAAATTAGGACAGCTGTTAGGAATTCAGTAATGTACTGTATTCATTTTCTCAGTCCTCAAAACAGCCATTTTTCCTATCTTTAACATGCTTAAATGTGATCATACTTCATATGATCACATTTACTCTAAATGAGAAATCCATATACTCCCTTGTTTGCATTTTAAAGTGTAATAGTTAAGTAGGGCTCTCAAAGAGAACATGAGGCCACAGAGCCACTCTTGAAGACAGCAAAGAAGCCAGAAAAGTGATCACTTCAAGAAAATACTGTTTTTCTAACATTCTTCAAACTTTAATTGGAAGTATTTTTTTAAAGACCATAATACGTTTTTCTCAAGCTGCATTCTTGTATTTGTTGACTTCCCCACTGAATACGACTTTTGAAATTCTTCTCTATGTTAATGAAACCTGATTCTTTCCCTTTGCACAACTGCAGCTCCTCTGGATTTCACAATGACTATGAAAGTTGAAGCAACAAGTGTTTCCCTGCTATGCCTTATAAAGTACTTGTTACTAGTTAACTAGCTAAGACACGTTCAAAAAGTATGGGTCTGATGTTTTTCCACTTGTCCAAAGGTCAGTCAGCATTACAGGTGGTATCTCAAAACCCTTTGAATAAAGTTTTATTAGGCTGTTACCAATAGCAAAAACGTTAGCAAAGCACACGAAACTTACAATTATTGGTACAAGACCAAAAAGAAACCACAGTTGCAATTAATCAGCCGTTACTATACATTTTGTTGGTTAGTGAAAAAAGAAGCAAGAAGATTCTGTCAAAAAAAAGAAAAAAAAATGCGATCTTCATTCTAAATTCATTTTGTGACATCCCTTCCAACTAACCTTTTATCTGTAACAACCAAACTTTCCTCCTCATTATTTTATAGGCTAGGGTACGGAGGTAGTGAATTCTCTAGGCATCTAAGATTTCTTTCTATTGCTAGTGCCACACTCCAACCTTGAAGGGCATTTTTTTTTGATACATCTGAAGCTTGGTCATACACACCTCCCAGCACACAATCTTTGCACATATATTTGTTGTTCTGTTTTCCCTTTTTAATTTAAGTATTTGTCCCAGAACCTACTTTGGCCTGAATTTCTCTCTTACGCTTAATCCTATGAGGACAGCACAGATTATTAACAGAGTAAACTATGGTGGCCTGGGCAAAAATACCTCTTGGGTGTGGAGGTAGATTTAACACTAACTAGCCATGGTAAGCTTCAATTTCCCGCTGGTTTAGCATGTTATTGCTCAAACAAGCAGCTGGTTAACCCCTTATAAAGACCATCAACTTTTGCTCATAAAATGCTAGTGAGAAACACTGAATCTGCACTTGGGGTCTCTAATTGGTTTGTTCTATCACAATGGCAACAGTAACACTATGCACAAACCCCGTCCAAAAAAACAGTGATTTCCACACACACCCCCCGACCCCGCCCCAGCTTTGGAGATACAATTGAAAAAAAAAAAAAAAAAACATACAACTCACTAGAAATAAAGATAAGGTCTTATATGGCCTATTTTTCAATGCATTTTATTACTATGTACAGAGCATAGCAAGCCTCTTTATTCTGAAATTTAAACAACAACAAGAAAAAGCAGAGGTATCATTACTTTTTTTTTTTCTCCATAGATATCTATAAAGTATTTACTAACAAGTTATCTTCAGCAAGTTTTTTAACCTTTAGTTTACATGTACCCTATCTGAAATAAAATGGAAAAATAAAATGGATAAAAAAAAATAAAATGGAAAGCTTCAGTCATTGCATAAAGTTGTTACATTATTTACTGATGATTTAAATCATTTGCTGATGTTTCTCACATGTACTGTATGCAGACAATGTAATATAAAATGCAGAAAAGTGACAAATATTAAGTCTCACAGTGGTTTATTTTTAAATATTAACTTGCTTTACTTGGATGAAAAATTTGTAATTTCATGATTAATCAATCAAACAGAAACTTGAGAGCTTTCCTTGGCTTTGGATAAATAATGATAGAAAGAGATTTATGCCATACAGAATAAAGATATAAAAAAATACATTCCAGGTTACAGGTTTTCCAGATAACATACGTGGACTAAGTACCACTCCAGAGAAATCTTGATGTGTATAGCCCATATTTTACTTATAGACAGCTGAGGCAAAGATAAAAATCATCAGTATCAGGGCTGGAGTGAATTGTTAGTTGTCACTTCCACAGAGAGCCACAAGGATGTTTTCATAATCTCCTTTGAGTTCATCCTGTAAAAGAGTAAAAAAAGGAATATATCTGTTAGGGTAGTGATCTCACGTGAAAATAATTTTTCTAGGTATTCAGTACATATGTGCTAAATATCAACCCTTTACCTAAATAAATTAACCACTTGATAATTTTATTCAAAGACTGACCTTGAAATTAGTACATTCACTGAAGTTGAATCACCATACCACACACATTTCCAGATTGGAGCCAGGGCACACAAGGACAACAAAAACAACAACAACAGTAAATGATAGGCTCTATTGCACAAAAGTGAAGCAAAAAGGACTTCTGGACAGGAGCTTAAGTTCTCTTCCAGTAAAATGAACATGCTTTTCTCGGTCTGTGATGTTCAAAGTTCATTAATAATAGAATACTACACAGAATGAAAGAACAGGTAAGGTTGGAAGGAACTTGTAGGGATCATCTGGCCCAACCCCCTTCCCAAGCAGGATAACATGCATACATTATATCTAAGATGATCTCACACAGTGGTTAAGATGATAGTGGATTCATCACAGAACTTCTTATTCAGCTGAATGTTTGCTTAAATTTAAATCTACTTCGCAGAGACTCAAGAATTACATAGCATAGCCAAGAAAAGCTTCAAGACATTTGGAAACAATCATCACTTTGGACCAAGATGATATGAGTGTAATTGTATGTCAAATGTCAACTTGCCTATAGTCATGAGAGAAGAATATAAATTACCTTTCCTACTTAACTGGAAAAGTGGCAAACATGACCAAAAACAAGTAGTCTGTTTCAGTGCATGTAGGCAGTTATTTTTCTGCTCCAATCAAGACTTTTTCTTCAGTGTTATCTATTATCTTCCACAAAGCTGCTTTACAAGTTTAGGTTTCTAACTGGGTATCACTGGTTTAATTTGTCTTAGAAAATATATTGAGTGGTATTTTTGTTGGTCTAACTTATTTATTTAAATGATCAGGAAAGCAGGACAAATAGGGGTCAATTTAAAAGGTATTTTCATGAATACTTCGGAAAGAAAATGACACCAAATATCTTCCATGGAGATATGCAATTGCCCCCTCTCCTGACAATGTGCCCTTATGCCTATACAAACATAGGCATCAGGGCACAGAATGGCCTCCAAAAAACACTTGGCCTGTGAGATAACATCTTGATATACATACATCTTGATATACATACAGCTAATTGCTGCAGGTTTTGTGACAATAACAATCTCCTGCAAAAATAGTGCACTACCAGCATATGGGTCACTGAGAACACTATAGCTACCATGAGGTATTTGGGATGAACTCATGACTGAGAAGCAGAAGAGATAACAAACCCCTTGTTATCCCTCCTGAATCATCCACTTGTTCTTCGTAGTTCACCTGAGAAAAAACCTACCATAATGGCTTGGCGGAGAGAGATGCCATACAGTCTCTTGTAATAGCCTTTGATCTCATGCATGTCCACCTCAGAGCGTGAAACCATGATTCTGATGAGTGCTTTGTGTCGTGTCCCAGAGCCCTGTTAAAAGCAAAAAATGAGCCTACTTATGCAATGGATATGTCAATTTAAACCAAGGCTCTGTGTGTTGATCCATCACTGTAATCTGTGGAGGTACAGAGTTCAGACCTTATCCTTTTTTTTTTCTCTGCTCCCCACCACCAAAAAAATAATAATAATAATAATCACTAAGCACAAGTTATTCTACCAGCTGTGGACCTAGGATTTCTTTTACTACAAGTTTTTCCAGAAAACATTCAAGTCCTTCCCTCTGCTTGTCTGACACCAAAGACAACCTAGACTTCACTGCTGTTTTTTTTTTTTTTTAATTTCTTTTAAGAATACAAGGAACTCCTTTTTCATAACGATATGCTGCTTTTCATGCCTTGTTCCTAACCAAGGCACAGGAGTTACATAAATTCATATTTACTATAATGGTGAAATGTTCTAGCTTCATGAGCTCAGACAGCATCACTCAACTCATTTTCCAAATTTGTCCCAGGGCCTTCAAATCTCTGGTCAAAGACTAGGTTCGTTTGGAGTTCCTCTATCCCTCGTTCTGGAATTGCTTTCTCATTAATTTATCATTAGTATTTTTGTGGTTTCATATAGAAAAAAAAAATTTAAATTGCATCTCAGTCACTATCTGGAGTAACAGATATGTGCATGTATACGTAGATGCCTTCCTCAATACACTGTAGCAAACAGGCAGCTCCTCCCAAGACTTAGAGGTCTCAAAGAAAGGAAGCANACAGCTTGAGAGAGTTCTTGCCCAGCTTATTAAATTTCAGTTTACAAAGCACGCCTTGCTCACAAACAGAAGTTCTTGGTTTAGATTACCTTCATCGCCAAGTGGAGTTTTTCAGCAAAGAAAGCAGGCTTGCTTGTGGCACACTTCACTATAATGAAACAGTGAGATAAGATTACATTTGACATATATGTAATAAGTAAGAAAAGGCAAAAGTCTGCTAAGATAGCACTTTGAAAGTGGTCTTTGTGCACCTACAAACATCTTCTATTTATTTACTTTATCTGTATTCAAAATATGAGAGAAATGACAGTTACCTTGCCTACTCAATTGATTCAGAAAGTAATTTAGTCAGGAAAGAATACTCTCATTACAGTAAAGACAGGACTGTATTCTGTATCCACAAAGTTAAGAAAGATGCTTCAAGAAGTTGCAGAAACAAAGAATTTGTTTTCTCTAAAGCAGTGTTGGGAGTTATGATTTAGTATTTAGTAAACCAAATTATATTAGCTACTTCCCATTTATCTATGATATTCAAAGGGATGTTATAGAACTCATTTTTGTATCCAAAGTATGCCTACCAAAGTTGAGTTGGAGAGTACCATTCTCAAACTTGCTTTCAAATGTCACCAGTGTTCAGGCAGCAGTCAAATGCATAACAGGTACAACAATCTGTCACTGGGTCCTCTGCCCTGGTCTTTCCCCTAAATAATTCCATGTGTCTATTTTGTTATTATTTATATTCTTCATGGGCAACAGTAACATTAAAAATCTTAATACATAGGTTTACCATGAATACCTTCTCGAACAAGACTCCAGAAGGGAAATTATCATACTTTTATTCATCATGTTTCATAAATGTTTTGAAAAACAAGATTTAGAGGAGGACTTGTTTCAGTTTTATTTCTCGAGCACATGTCCAAAACTATGGAATTTTCTGGCAGTCCCTTTGCAGGCAAATCTATTTCACACAGCTACTTTCTGCAGAAGTCCTCCTCTGCCCATAAAATCTGTCTATTCTCCTTGTAAGACCCTTTTACATGTCAAGAGAGATAATTCTATTCATTCATTCATAAACTTTATCTAACATCTTTTTTTGAGAAAACTGAATAAAAACAGGATGGTTTCCTACCAAACAGAGTATGAAGAAATAAAATATCTTTTAAGGTCAATATATATATTCAGAGTTACTATCTGCAGAACCACTTACCAAGGGCAGTAAGGCAGTTCTCAATATCACCCTTCAGCTCCAAATCCAGTACCTTGTTCATGTCATGCTGGCTGTATTTAGTGTACTTCTGAAAGACTAAATAAAGGAATAAAATTCAGTGAATATTGATGAATATATCAGATTTGCCTCTTCTTCTTTCTGCCGTTGTTTCTGCAGCTATACACACAGAGGATTGGTCGTAGACAATATTTCTCATTTTCATCAGCAAGCACAATATTAAGAGAGGTTTTACGGTATACTTGGAGTCAGGCCATCAGAAATGGGACAATGGAAAGACAATGGGATTCATACCCCCGTTGGTAAGGGAAAGGGCGGTGAAGTGGCTCCACTGGAGCCCAGGCGGTGGATAAGGTTGTATCCCCCTCCGCCAGGACAAACTGGCTGGGGAGCATTCATGGCTCCAGCTTGCAGAACGCTGCTCCCTTGACCTTGTGATCAATAGACTGGGGATGTTCTGCAGTAATAGATACAATAACAACTTAAGCTCATCCCTGCTATGGAGAGGACAGCCAAGCTGCCAACCACATCCTTAGATCAGCAAGCACATTCCCAAGTATGTAGAGCTTTGCAACAGTTGGATTTGTAGCCTGGGAATCTATATAATCTCTCAGTAAATGAAATACATGAGTAGGCCACATTTACAATGCAATTCCTGTTAGGCACAAAGTTTCATCAAACCTACCCCTTCGAAGATGGGGGTAGCTTCTTGTAGTAAGAATAGTAACAAACACATTAATATCAGTTCCTTTTCTTTTCTCTCCAGCTTCATACAAGGCCTGTTATAAAGAAAAGAAGGTAGTGAATTCATTAGTACAGTGAGAACTAAACAGAAACACTGTACTTCTGTAACTACCATTCAGGGTAGACAATTTCCTGTCTGCAGTGAATTATATCCTTTATATATACTACAAAATGACACAAAATTCTACACAGCCTCAGACTAACTTTAGCCCTATCACGTAAAACTTCATATTTCACCTATGGCATAGTAGTATCTAGAGAGCAGCATACACCTACAAGTCATATTTTCAGACTTTCTTAGAATCACCACCCAGCCCTTTTGGATATATATGTTCCTTAAGTGAAGATATATTTCATGCATCATGATATGGCATGCTCTGTGTGGGTGTGTAGGGTTGGCAGGTTTTCTGCAGACAAACAAAATTAATTTTCTGCAGACAAAATTAGCGAACAAAAATCAAATAGACAAATGTGAAGGAAAAGCCTACATGCCAAGCACTGCAGAAGTAATTTTAACGAAAAGTGAGAAAAAGCTAATCCACCTCCCTCATTTTCCCCACCTCCTCAGATCTCTCTAGAAATAATAATATAGACTTCCACACTGCAACAAAGAATTTCTGACAACACTCTTTCTAGGTACCAGCAATAAAGCCCTTTGGACCAAGGGAAACTTTATTGAACTTCAGTGCTTGTACAGGGCATTAATTTATTGTTTCTCAATTCTAGATCTGATGACAAAACTAAATGTCTTATGTAGCAAAAACAAGAACAATATAACTCAATGTGCTCTTTTTTTGTTGTAGGATTTTTAAAAAGTATTTAAAACCAACAGAGATTTTAACTGCAATATCAATGCAAAGTTTTAAAGTGAAAACTTAGAACAGACTGCTAAGTTTTACCAAGATTTCACCAAAAAGTCACACTAATAGAAGAGGAAATAAGAGAAGAAACAGTTGTTTGGTTTAGAATCATTAAAGAATTCCTGTCATGTGCAGCCAATAATTATGAGAAGTACATCACTGAAAAACAACAGTTACAGCTGACATGCTGCAGAGTTCAGACTGGTCGAGCTGTGGTACCTGGTTCTTCATAGCCATGAGTGCAACTTCATCCCTCAATTGCAGAACTGTATTTTTTCCATCAAGAAAATTTACGTCTAATTCTATCCTGCTACTGACCTCTGCTTCCTATGATCTACACCCTTTAAATTAATTAGAAAATATCTTGCAGAAACATTTTTGAAACAAGGCATAAACATTTCCTTTAGCTGGTGAAGCTTATGCAAACCTTGGAAAACAGTATCCCTCAAAAAAAAAAAAAAAAAATACTACATAATGCACAATTCTTTGTTAGAGTCTGTACAGCAAAATATAAATGTATGTGAAAAGAAATATTCACTGCCAGGCACAGCTTGTAATTGCAAGTGAAATGGAGAAACTGCAGGGCACCAACTTTATCTCACCCTCGCATCGTTGTCAGCAAGGTCATCATTCACGTATGGATCATCACTTCGATCACCCTAAGTAAATAGATAAATGGAAATTCACCATTTCTCATTATCATTCAGTTAACCAAAAACCAGTATTCTAAAGCTCTAGCCTTCTATTCTGGTACATGCTTTCGTACTGCAGACCCTTAAGACCCACAGTTTTGGTCAATTCTTAGGATGAAGCTGAAGCTTTTTCATCAATTAGAGCTCACATTTTTAAGGCCACTAGTATCTACTTTCTGAAAGAGCACATTAGGAATTAGTGTTGTTCAGTTCAAGTAACATGTCTCAGAAGGAACAACTCACTCCTTGATTAACTTTTTAGTGAGATTTATTTGAAGTCATTTAAAAGCAAAGCTGTAAATCAGTAGAATAAAAATGTGCATATCAAAACAATGCATCACAAGGGTACAAGCTTCACTTATGTGAAGCTCAGCAATCATGGAATCCAATATGCACTGCATTTCCAAAGAGTCTTCTTATAGCAGCTCTAGTGGTTAAACTGAACTGCAGCTTTTGAGCATCAATTCACAGAACATTTTGTCCACTTGTTAACTCCCAACATCCCACTATACTTATATACTCATATGCTGGAAATATATCTTAACAGTTAATCAAAGCTTTATTTCTCTGCTTGTAAACATCAGTTTATTTCTATTTCTAATCACTTGATATGATATTATTTCTACAGATTTTTCAAATATTTGCAATTAAGAAGAAAAAAGTTTTAAAAGCAGATTTGATAAACAATAACAAAGGTCACATGTTTTAACACCAATTTTATATGGCATAGCATGTGCAAGTAAAAAATAAGCCAGTAAATAAACATCACTTAATAAATAAATTGTTGTATATCTATGCTTAATGTAGTCTTGACAACATTAATATTGGTAACATCAGTGTAAATGTAAACACAGCATACCTTGGCTAGAGAAACCAGAGCCTTCTGAAAGTCTCCAGATGTGTCAGAGATAATGTCTTGTGTCAGATCTCTCTTCAACACTGAAATCAAATGAAAATGGATCCACAGTGTGCTTTAAAGGTATCATTTGGATCATTTTTCATTTCTTTCCTTAGCCTTTTTACTAAAAAAATGCTTGTTGGAACTGCAATTTTCCTTGTTTCCCTCATTTAGTTTTGAAAGAATGAGTATTTCTTTGTAACACACCCTCTCATTTCTGAGATGTGCTGTGAAACTGGAGGTTAGACCCACAATCTGCTGAAATTGTCATTCTGATGGGGCTTGTGGGGAGGCCGGTCTTGGTCTGTTTGTGAAATACAAGAAACTTTTTCTGTCCCATTGTCTTTCATTCTTATTTCTGACTATTCCAAATACCACTGAACCATATACCACAGGACTGAAAGCAATTATGAAAAAAATGAGCTACAAATTTTGGGTTCTGAGACACATTAAATGGAAATCTCTTGAAAACATTAGCCCATAATCTCGGAGACGTGAGATTTAATTAGAGAACATACAGTGGTTGTATTAAACTCTGCAAAAGTGAGAGATGTCAGATTGTGTTTTAGTAGCTTTAAAGAATTTACCCCTCTAGTTCCTGCA
>WBNA01000243.1:332467-343634 GCA_013398345.1 Nothocercus nigrocapillus | reverse complement strand
TCCTCAACCCGGGGCAGGTCTTCCTCTCTCCAGGCTTCCTCTCTTGTTCCTGGGGCCTGGGACTCTAAAGGGCTGCCCTTGGTAAACACCAAAGCAAAGCAGGTGTTCAGCAACTCTGTTTTTTCTGTGTTTTTCATAACCAGGGCACCCACCCCATTCACAAGCGGACTTGCATTTTCCCTGATCTTCCATGTGTTGTTAATGTATTTGAAGAAGTATTTCTTGTTATTTTTAACATCCCTTGCCAGATTGCATTCCAACCGTGCCTTAGGTTTCCGTGTTGCTTCCCTGCATTCCCTGACAATGTTCCTGTATTTCTCCCAAGGAGCCTATCTTTTTTTCCACATTCTGTATATCGCCTTCTTCTGCTTGAATATTGCCACAAGCTCCTGAAATAGAGAAAAGGTGGAGAAAACAACCAGTACATAAATTTGTATGTTCATAGTGTTTCAGATCACTTCATAAATATCTTTGCGGAATATTTCTAGCTGGGATTATTCCTGCATTTGTTTTATCATTGCACGACATATTAATCATTCATCTCTCTTTCATCTTGAATTAGCCAATAATTTGTTAGTGCCTCGTGAAATACTGAATTGGCATTGATTCTCTGGCAGGAGAAATTCTATGGTTTAATCAAACATACACCTGTCCATAACTAGCTCAATTACTTACTATTCACTCAGCTATAGTAAATATCTTTCTGTAGCTTGAGAGATTTCTCAAAGTATAAAGGGATTTTCTGAGTCTCATTGTAAACCACAGCTTGGCTTTTCAGAAAATGCAAAATGTTAGTAAACAGTTCCATACACAGAGAAAGAAATATTAGCCCATGCTGCATGAGGACCAGGCAGCTTATCTATAAGTCTTTGTTTGCATCACCTGGGGAACTGGAAATCTCATTCTGTTTAAGCAAACTGAATCACTGCTGCTGATTTCAGCAGACCAGAAGTTCATCTCAGGGATTCAGATTGAGAAACATTTCCAGAAACTTTCTTGACTTGTTAGAGAGCCTTCTGGGCAGAAACCTGGACTTCACTGTAGTTGTGTGCCAAGGAAATTTATACGAAACAAATTTAAGCTTTCTAGGAAAAAAGTTTGGGAAACCCTGGTTACACAAATCCTCTTCCAAATTGGCAGTAAAGTAAACAAATCTAAATAATGATGAAGTTCTCAGTAGTTTATGCATGTATACTCCAGGGCCAAGTCTATGCTCTTTCTTCTTTTTGTTTGGTAGTACCTCACTGAGGAAGGCACAGCTTTGTGCACGTGGAGTGGGACTCATTGAGTACCAAATGGATGAGAGAAGGAAGCATAAGAATAGGAATCTTTTACTGGCCTATACTGAGCACCTAAAATGCTAATTAGAGGGGCACTTGTGGGAGTGACATTCAAGAAAAGGGAACACAGATGGCATTTTTAGAAACATAGGAATCAGTGACTGCCATGGAAATTGTAGAGCCTTCATGGGGAAAAAATAGGTTTTGTCAAAAAAAAAAAAAAAAGGAAAAAAGGTAAGCCAGCCTGCCACAACTGGTCCTTGAATGGGAAATTCAGTTGGGCAATGTCTTCCCCTGAGCGCCCAAAATAAATATTAAATAGTGCACCACATCTCACCAGATGGGTAACCCAGCTAAAAAATAGTGTGGTTGTAACCACAGGGAAGTTCAAGATAACTAACAAACCTAGCAAAAAGGTAATGAGCAGATGACCAGTCTGTGGTATTGCAATATGTAGGTTAAATTTTGCAGTCTAGGACTTCAAAGCTTATTTGTCATTATCATAATTGTTTTGTCCTCCAACTTAGCTACACAATTTTATTACTATTTCCATGTTGTCCTTTTTCCTTTAAGGAGGTAAGGAGCATATAAAACATTTCCAGAGATCTTATAAGCATTTTTTTTTCTGCTTTATTTGCTTCTCTTTGTTGAAATGTATATCATTAAGTGCAAATATTGGTGGTAACCATCCAGGTTTCAGTAATAAAACATATCTTCCTCTCAAAATACAGTGACAACAAGTATCGCACGTTGAAGCTTCAGAATCACCTCACTCAGGCTGAGACCTGTCTGGAGTGGCACAACCCTGGCTTGATTCCTGCTACCGATAGAGAAACAGGAATGATCTGATCAGTGAATAAGAGAAAATTATGTTTAGCTTACTGTCTACATTCAGGGTGTGATAAGAACAGTCAGGGAAGGCTGAGAAAGCTAGACATTCAATTTGCTTTGAAAAGCATGATCTTAGCTGTTGCCCTTATTAACAGGGGACTGTCAATGTCAGGAAAAGTTACCTGGAGCATTATTATTTCACTGAGTAACTTTCCTGCCCAAATTATTTCTGTGCAGAGGAGACAGAACTATTTTTACAATTAGTCTGTGACAGCAAAAATAATTATCTTTTAAAGAATATCAAAATAGATACCAAAGGAAAAAAAAAAAAAAAAAAAAAAAGAACACTTCACCACCACCACCACAAAACAAACTACATAGATATATTCCATATGAAGATGTACTTTTTCAGGCTTCCTACCTTTGCTGACTTTCAATAAAAAGTTTACATGAGGGATATTTGTTCCAGATTTTTACATTTGGATGTTTAAAGGCGTTTGATTGCTGAGTTTCCAGTTAAAAACAAAAAGAAAAAAAATCTGTTTTTAAGTTTCAATTTTATTCTAGAGTGGATTGCTTCATGGCTAGTGTCACTTGAGGAAACATACTGCACAGAGCACAATGGGTGAAAACGTAGTTCAGTCATAGCTATTCGTAAGAAACATTAAAGGAATTTGGCTTGTTTCTTTTTGGGAGAGACAACATGCCATGTTTGTGTTTGCTGCAATTTGTCCTCTTATAAAAGGGACATGTATATAGGTATAAATATAAAAGGGTGTGGTCCAGAAAGATGCCAGCAAAGGAGAAATCCAGAGCTGCTGGTGTCACCCTGGATCACATTAGTTTGGAAGTAATTTATTCTATGCTTGCTTTATCAATTGCTTACTAGGACTTGCTTCTCCCATTTCCTCCTGCTGGGTTTCTCATACCAATATAGGAACATATCATTAAGCATATGCCTGGTTTATTCTAAGAGAGCACCGTATTTGCCATATAGTTCAAAACAACCTGCCAGCTTCACTAGTTGAGACTAATCGCAGCATAACACTACTGGCAGTGATAAATATGTTTCTTTTTACCTTGGTAAAGAAGAGTCAATGCACTTGCACAAAGCAATATTTCCAAAAAGGACAAACTGTGTTCTAGCACAATACCAGTTTCACATCTGGAAACATATAAGAACACTGTTTATGTGAAATTAGAGTTGAAATTGCATGAAACCCCTCTTGGATCTTTACTTGCTTCAGCATTACTGGAAATGTAGCAAGAGGATCAGATTTCATGTCTTCAATTGAAACAAGGAAGTGAGGATATTTGTAAATATTTTAGCGGAACACTTGAAATCTTGTGAGCATTCTTGCTTTCAGGTATATAGCCTATACCTGCTTTCTTTTCAGTCTTAGCTAAGTCTTCCGCAACTTTGAGTTTCATTTAATAAAATTTAGTTTCTTTACAAAACAGGAATTGCCAGCCATGGGAAATTGTAGAAGAAGAAATGTGATCCTTATCTCCCATTTTACTTTCTACAGGTATCTTGTTGCTTAGCAAAGCTCTTGCATTTTTAAAGATAAATATCTATATACACAGTGTGTGAGGCTGACAGAAAACAGCAGGCTTTAATTCTCACCTCTGTGGAAAACAGTGTCCCTGAAAAACAGACCAACTGCAATGGATGAAGGTAACTTTTTAGAGCATAATGAGTATTTTAAAAAGCTCAAGGTATTTGTTTGTGTCATGTTGTAGAACAGTTATTGAGAGTGAAAGGGTGGAGCCAAGCAAATACTATATTAACAGTGTGAGTTTAGAAAAGATAATCATCTATTTTTAAGCCTTTTTAGCTAAAAGCAAAAGTTAAGGAATAAAAGATCTTACTGAAAGAATATCAAAAAAATTGTACATGCAGCAAAAATATGGAATAAATATTGTTTCCACAGGTGGATAAGTATAGTTTTGAATTCATCTAATAATTTTTAAAAGTTTTTTGTTAACCTAGGAATATGTATATTCTAATTCTTCTATCTACTTGGGAAGTTTGTACATGTCTTCAGAAATATTTGGGATGGTGGCATAATTGAAATTCTTCTAAGTAAAGCCACTCCTTGATTTACAAGTATTTTGTGAATTTTTAGAAAAACCGGATTGAGTTTCCACATTTCAACAAGTCACTGAAGTTTACTTCAGCCATAGCAAGTGACTGTATTGCAGTGTTTATTTACTGTGTCTCACTTTAGGCATGTCATTTCAAGAAATACGTGAGAGTTGTTAGAGAGTAAACAGAAAACAGAACAATCTTAAGGTTAATGAATGTACCTTCTGATGAAAGATTGAAAAGTGGATTTGTTAGTCTAATGATGCAGAAGTCTGTAAGCCCTTGCTCAGACGTGTTTATTCAGAAGTCTTCAGAAAACTGTAATTTGGTTGTAGGACAAGAAGCAGTGAGCTTTGAGAAAAAGTTAGTTCAATCGTACATTAAGTAAATAACCCCACAATACCTAAAGGAGTTTTAATAAGTGATTAGACAGGTATCTGATAAAAAATGCTTGAAGTATAGATAGTTGTCCTTTGTTTTCTGCATCTTGTTAGGAGTATTTTCATGTAAACTTAGATCTTTTATCAAATTTTCCTCTTTCTGCTGCTTATCTTTTACCTGGAAGTTTAACTCCATGTTTCACTAAAAAATAGCTTGCGAGGCAAATACTTTTACTGGAGGATTATTCCTCAAAGAAGAGAACATAAAATAGCAACAAAACAAACAAACAAAAGAGCCCATTGACATGTTTATTAATAATTTACTAATCTCCCACTAGATTTTCTTTTCTTTTTTAGAATATCTTAATTTTATCTTAATTTTATCATGCAGAATAGAGTGTGACACAGTACAATTCACATTAAATACTACCTGTACTCTTGAGATCTTTTTTGTTTTTACAGAACACAGCTTGTAAAAGATACTAGTCTTAAGTGTTCACATGATTAGTGACTTTGGGGACAGTGGGACTTTTTTTTTTTTTAATGTACTTCCTCAGTGGCCATATTTCAGATCACTAAGCTCTTTCAAGTAGGGCCTTAAAAATGAAATTATCCAGAATCTGCTGTAGTAAGTCTTTTTTCTTTCTTTCTTTCTTTTTTTTTTTTTTGTTTTTTTTTTTTTTTTTTTTTTTTTTTTTGCAGTTTGAGGCTTTTACTACAAATTCATTTAGGGGAATACATAAGTGGATTTAGAAGGCCAGATTCTGGGAGTGTTTTCAGGGGCGTGAAACTGAAGAATAAATGTATGACTGTGCAAACCTATAATAACAGCAAGACTGCCTTGCCCCACCTTTAGAAAGCAGGCTGCTGAACAGCTGGGTGAGGAAGGAGAAGGAAAATTTGTGTCTTCTGTATAACCAGCAGTTCTGGGCCATAAAGCACGACAGAACAGTCAGTCCTGACATAGTATGATGAATATATTTGGACCCTTCCTATCCATATTTTTTTATCAGGTGTGAAATCAAGCTTTCTCAAGCGCTAGGCTTAAAAGTTGCATATTTCACTGGAGATTTAGAAAGAAGTATTGATGTACCTGATTTAAAGATGAATAGCGCTCTGTTTTTGAGGCATTGTGCTCTGTTTGAATTATCAGGCAATTAACTAATAAACGGGCAATGTCTGAGAACACAGAAACGTTAATTATAACAAATCAGAATGAAATAGATAAGTCTACAGATAAACCTACAGTAGCTTATCAATTTCCGAGGAAAGCTAAGACTAGATTCTCACCTTTGCGTCTGTAACTGCTGCTTATAGCCTGAAATACCTTCCTGCACTTTGATTCCCAAGAGGAAAATACCCATAAATGCCAAAAGACATCAATAAACACAAAACAAAACAAACAAAAAAACCCTGTTATCTGTGGTGAAAGCTGTCATGGATAACAAACTGTAGTATTAAGTGCTGATGTTTTTTTCCAAATGCACAACTTATTCATTGTCCACTTCTATATCTTCTTTTCCTTATGACAACATATTTTTATAGGATAATTAAAGGATTTTAGTGTTAAAAGGACAAGTCAGTTGACCTATTTGTGTGCCCTTTTCTCCCACAATAAACTGAAAGCTAAGACTAACAAGTTAGACAACACTGTTGATTGTCAGCTCTGTTAGGCAATGCCATTGGGCAAGGCTGTTGCTTAAGGCAGTGTAACTTGAGAATGATAGGGAAAGAAATGTGGTTTGACTAGAGAGGGTAAGTAGAAAAAGGTGAGGATTTTCTGCAAAACATTTTGCATAATGTATTTTTGTCCAAATTAACCTGAGGATTATTTTGTGACAACACAAACAAATTACTACATATAAAATATTGTCAGAAATTTATTGCTAAATTACTTTCAAGAGATGAGATGTGGTTATAAGAGATACCCTTCTCTGAAAATGAAAATTCAGTGACACATGAATCTGCAACAACACCAAGGCTGAATTCATTACATAAAGAACGGCTTGCCTGTAACTACAGTATAACTGCTGGTATATTTGCTGTAACTGCAGGCATAGGTACCACAGAACAAGCTGCTATTCACCTGGTGCAATGCTCGGTTTGAAATGAGGACCAGACTACTGTGCAAGACCACCTAATACAGCGCTAAGAGGATAGCAGCACTCTTCTATCCAGAGACAAGGGTAGAGACCCTAAACAGTTCCTTTCTAGCCACCAAATTGTGCTGAATTATGCAAATACATTCCTGCACATGACTAGTTGAAGTGTGATCATGATCAGCAATACAAAGGACATTTCCCAGTTCTTTGTACTTGACAAAAGAGAAACAATATGGTCTGGATGATCAGCACAGGGTTTGTTCAGAGGATTTGGGGAACCACCAAGAAGCCTCTGCTGATTTTTATCTGCATTGAGTTTCACACCTCATTTTTTCAAGCAAAAAGAGGGAAACAGACTGTCCATCTATCCAAGTCAAGGGAGCAGTCTTGCCTTCTTCTCTCTGTGTCTCTTCTTTTGAGCCATACTTAAAAGTGACCGTGAACATCCTTTTCCTGTCCTTCTCCATGCAACTTTGTGATATGTTCATGAGGAAGCCTTGTGTGTGCACCTGTATTATGGATAGAATATTATGGATAATATTCTAAAACAAAGAGCCTGTCCATCCCTGGAATGGATAGACCTCTAAAACCTCTATACAATGTTATCAGAATATCTCCTTTATGTGTATTGTGTATACATATAGTACGTATGTATGGATGCATGTGTGTGTGTGTGTGTGTGTGTGTGTGTGTGTGTATACACACACACACACATATATATATATATATGTCTTTTGTCAAAGCAGGAAACTTCTCTAGTGATCACAAAAAAAAAAAATGGGTAAAATTTGGGTGCGGCCCAGACTGAACTCTAGGTTAATTTACCCCAACCACACCCCACAAATCAGAAACTTCAGCAAATTCCTGCCCTGGCTAGATTTGAGAAGGTGCTTTGAAAGCTAAAAATCACTTTGGAATTTTAACATTTTGATGAAAATCAGTGTTTTGTGCTTTAACATACAATAATATCAACAAGAAACAAATACAGAGATACAAATGTATTATTGGCTTAAATCTTCAGCAGTTCCCAGGCCTGTAATACACTTGCATGAATTACAACTTGAATTAATTGCAAAGTTGGCAATTTGCAAAACCTGTCATATCTCCATAAGGTACTGGTCTTAATTGTCTGTGAAAGTAACCTGAAGTCAGGGAAAGTCCATCTGACTTTCCTTGGGTTGTTTTGGCTGTTTTCCAGTTGTTTAGATTGGGATTTCAGATTATCATTGACATTAAGATAATGTGTATGTGTATACATATATATAAAATATAACTTAACACACCGTACTCTATGTTCAGGGAGCCTCTGGAGGAGCAACCAGTGAGATAACTCTCAGTCACTAATGCCTCTTAATTTCTGCAGTGCTTTTTCTTTTATCTGAAAGTTATTAGGAGAATTAATGCCATGGTGTATGAGACCATATGTAAAATGTCCTGAACTCCAGAAGAAACACTAGAGGCAATATATTAAAAATCAGCCCAAGAATATAAACATTGTGCTTGAGATTGCAACACTGATTTTTTTTTTTTTTTTTTGACGCAGCAGATGGTGATTATGCTCTGTCAGAATCAAATCAAATGACTGAATCAAATGACCAATTTTAATCTGTGAGGTTATTTTTCTGTTTTTTGTTTGTTTGTTTTGTTTTTGCTTTCATTTTGCCTTTTGCTTTTGCTTAGAACAATATTTCACTTCTGAAGAAAATATCCCCCTATCACCAAGATCCTGGATCTGGAAGAAGAGGAATTCTGTTTCTCCTGCTGCTAAAAGCCAAAGTAAAACAGGTGATGTTAGATTGTCATTTGCAAATGCTGACACCCACCAAATGTTAGAAATTATCAAAAGAATCTGTTACCATTATAATAGAGTTTTTTTTTTTTTCTTTTTACTAGCATGTTTAATTGCAGGTCTAGTGTGTTTACTCTAATTGCAGATACAGCACATGTGCTGAGGAGACATCTGTCCTAGGCCTGGTTGGAAGTATCTGGCAGGCCACACAGATGGGACTGTGGGCTTGGGGTCCCTCATCCCTTGCTGAAGATGTGTGAATGAGCATGCTTATGATTTTTTCAAACTTGTCTAGTTAATCTGTTCTGCCTGGTTGTAAGCTGAGGGGTCCACTCACAACCACTTTCCCTTTGTATTTCAGTTTGTGTGGGATAGGGCAACAGCAATTAGCATTCGGAAGAATAGAACACAGCTTTGTCATACTAATTGCTAGTTTCAGATATGACCCTGGGGCTACACAAACTGGCAAGCTAGCATTTGTGATAGACCAGGTATCTGTGAGATTGAAAAACTAAAGAGGTAACATACTGTTGTCTCACTACTCAGCGCGTTAGCTTGTCCTACAGCAGCCCTGGGTTGCTTGAGTGCCCCATCACAGTCCATGTGCCCTGTGGGCTCACCATTGCGTGTTATCAGTCACCCTGCTGCTCAGCTGGGAAGTTACGGTGCTGGATGGAGCAGGAGACATGGAGGTGATTAATCTGGATACACATATGCTCTAGTTGCTGCAAACTAGGTGGGTCCTGAGGTAATTTTGAAAAAAAAACGTGAACATACCTGTCATCTGTGTGAACATTGGTAATAACTTCCCCTGCGTTTCAGCGATTCAGTGATTTCAGAAGTGACTGATCTGTTAGGGATGAGATTAGATTGACGAGGAAGATACTGCATCTCTGTTGAAGAGTCATGCTACCGTGTTGAAAAATGGTAACGAGAAATATCCATGGGGATTTTTCTTTTCTCCATGAGATCAAACCCAAATACATACTATTAAGGAAACAGCAACTGTTACTTGCACAGCTTCATATCTTCCAAAGGTGGAAGAGGGAAGCAGAGGTTTTCTATGCGTCTGAAGCTGAGACCCAATCTTTCAGAAGTGACCATTTCAAAATATGATCCTCTTTGCTTTATGGTTAGTGCATTTCAGAACTGAACAGGTAACCATAAATTTAACAAGGCAACTGCACAAAAATGTCAGAGATGAGAGGCTGGGAGAGAAATGAGTTAATTCAACTTCTGTTGAATTCACTGAAGGTTGAATTTATTCAGGATATTTACTGCTGAACTTGAAATTATTTAGGATATGTAAGTAAAAGCCCCAGTGATGCAAAATCAGGCACGAAAGAAGATTTTTTTGCTACTATTTTACTTGTAAGTTTTCCCCCATTGGGATGCCATTGCATTAGATTGCTGATGCTGTAAGTCTTGCTTTTCTGATTCCTTCTGGTAGCTGATCTGCAATGAAATAAGGAAGAAATGAAAGTAAAACTGAATCTTCTGACAAATATTTTACTGGAAGCTTTCCAAGGAGAATGTTACTTTATTAAAATCAAAACTGTCAAAAAAAAAAAAAAAATAATAATCAGGATACTAGAACATTGTAGACAGAAAAGCCTTCAATATGGACCTAGAGTGGAAATTCTTACTGGCACCACAGAAATATCCCCTCCAAAATGTCTGGAACTCAAAGAGTTAAGGCAAGTGCTTATGTTGCTCCACTGAAGATAAGGAAGTTGCATCGCAGGTTATGCTTCTGTGGATTAGCACTCACTGAGGACAGCACGGACTTGTGGCACCGCCTTCTGCACTACAGAAAATTGAGGAGTTTAAAAATTTCCATGCTCTGCTGCTCAGGCAGTCTGGCCTGAGCCCTTAGCCAGTTTTCTTAGCGCTCACGGCACAGACCTGTCTGTGAGTTTGTATGAAGCGCAGTTCAATAATGCAAGGCATCGACTGGCCTCAGGCATGTTCTCCTGGCTGTTCCTCAGATGTCTGCTGTGGGCAGCCATGCCAGATGATGTGCGGCTTGCCAGTGCTTGTGATCATTAAAAACAGAAAAAGATAAACATCATTTGCAACCACATGAGGCCCTGGTGCACTTTGCCTGGAGTTACAGCTACTCATACCTCAAAGAAACTGCGCACTTCCCTACCTCTATACACACTATCCTAACCCCTGTATGAACGCTTTTACAGGCAAGCCTCTCTCTGTGGTAAAGCTGGCATGCAGCACTTCTGGGCACGTGGCCTAAACCCCACTGCAAAATCCCCACAGCCATTGAGATGCTCTGTGTAATAGCAGTTTGAGCAGGTTGCTTTGCTATACTTACATCAGAAGTGGTAGAATCGGTCTATCCTTTTTTTCTTTACCCCATTTCTGCAATCTCATTAGTAAACCTGGTGGTGAATGAGGCTGGAGTCCCATCCACTTCTAGTCTTCTTCAAATATTTAAATAAAGAGCACTTTTCAACAAACGGTGGAAATTTCTTAGAGAATGAGAGTTTTTGCACAGACTATTTTTTCCTTGTTAGGAAGGAAAGATCTTCCTGATAAATGAAACAAATGAAAATGCAAAGATGCACGCAGAGTATTTCGGTTGTTAATGATTTTTTTTTTTTTCTTAAAACTGTTTTATCTTTAAGATTATGTTAACATGGACAAATAAAATCATATTAATCATTCTATCTTGACTTTTT
>WBNA01000243.1:318780-331085 GCA_013398345.1 Nothocercus nigrocapillus | reverse complement strand
AAAAAAAAAAAAAAAAAAGCTTTATGCTTCTCAGGAATCAGATTTGAATATAAAATAAGATTTCCTTTTAGACCAAGCTGGTTACCCAGCATCACCTGCCGTCCAAATCCCTGAACCGTTGCAATTGGGGACGTAGGAGTTGTTGCTCCTTTTCCTTGCTATCGTTAACTGTTTGTGCACTGACAACTTGAGCATTGATAACTGATGACCAACCTCCTCCCACGCCAGAGCTGGTGCTCAGATGCTCACCCACCTGCCTGCGTAAAACCGAAGAACGAAGCACAACGGGTTCAGGCACAGCCGTGCAGTGTCCCTGCAAGATGCACAGCAGCCCTGATCCCAGGGCCACAGTGAAGATGGATGCTTCACGGGAAATCAGCTTGGTTTCCTCCTTGCAGAGACGCAGGCTAGCACGACTCCTCCCTCACCCCTTTGCAAAAAGGAAACTGGAATCATAGCTCTCCTTGTTTCTTTCATTCCAGAAGAAGATGTTCAATTCTCTGAAAATTTTCTTGTTCTTTCGAATCAAATCTCATTGCTTTCAAACAGCAGCTATACCTGTTCCCTAAAAAGCTAATTGACCATCATTTCCCTGGCTCCTTCTGTTTCCTTTTTATCCCTTTGCTCTGGCTAGGTTTATAAGCCTGGCCCCATGAAGCTTTGTTAGGCCTCCCAGGTGTATGGGAGGTTGTCAGGCATTAGCCTTCTCCAGCTCCTGAGGAGAGGAATTCTGTCCCCCGACACCACCAAAGAAACGTAACCCTCTGCTTAGGATATTCATGTTATCTGCGGACTGGAGGGAAGCAAGATATCTTTGGAAAAGTTTCCAGGATTTATTGAATTATGGGTTTAAAACCTTGATTCCTGAAGCAGACTGTAGAAACCAAAAAAGACTGAATTAGCAGATGGATGACTATATAAATAATTGAAAAGGAAATCAGTATGCATAAATATAAACATATGCTCACACCTTTTTTAATCATCAGTTCTGGTTTTTTTTATGAAACAGGAAAGGATAAGTAATCCTTTTCTGAAAATTTGTATATTTACATGCTATTTATTTTCTGTACAGTCTGCACAAGCTGAATCTTTGCTTTTCAGACTGAGAATTACTAATGTGAGGAGATTTCACATTCCCCATCAAGCAGTGAGAAGTTCTATGTATGCAGAGGACAAGCACCAGTTAATACCCAGTACAAAGATAGTGCTGCATTCTACATTTCCTTGAGGATATATAGAAAGTTCCTGCAATGACAGAGGAACTAGAACTCTACATAAAAATTGAAAATTTCATCTAAAATTGTTACCTCCTGTTAAGTCCTGAAATAGTCTTATAAATGGAAACAATACTATTAGGCACCTACATCTAAAAAGAAATAATATATTGAGATTTACTGCTGGGAGTAAGGGTGAAATGAAAGTTATCCTTTTAAATAGAAAACAAATCTATTCAAGTTGCACACCAAGGAATTGGTTTGCCTCCATTTCTGAGATTATAGGCCTCACTTTTTTCTTAAATAATCACTTTAATCTTAAATAATGGTAGGCAGAAATGAATAACATCTTAGGGGACAAAGGGATGACAAAAAGTAGTTTTGAATGGTAAGCTTATACCTCCTCACCCAAAATCCCCAAGTAAATCATTAAGGGGTTAAGTGAAGCTCCAAATTACTTCCAATATTTTATTATTGATTACTTTGTGCTTTGTTACTATATAGGTGAATCAAGTATTTTCTGGTTGTTCCTTAGAAGTATCCACTGTTAAGTCACTAGTAAAATACTCTACAAGATTAAGCATGGATAACCAGAAGTCCTTGATGGAATTTCCTACATACAAAGGGAAGGTTGAAAGAGAACACACTGTCAGTAAAACTGTATATTTTTATATTTAAATTAAAAGCTGAGTCTCTCAGCAGGTAGCAAGGAAGGCACGGATCACTCCATCCTGATCTTGCAGTCTGAAGGCGATGTGCCATATCCCACCTTGAGCTGTGACAGTGCTTTCACTCAGACCTAGTACTGATCATGAGATTAACTTTTCTTTGAATTACTCATGTTAGATTGCAGGCTGGTTAGCCCAGCCATAAAGCAAAGCGGATTTTTATCCTCAAAACTGGTAGCAGCCTGGTTGCAAGAATGAGAGCTTATCAAATCTGAATATGTTCAGTTCCCTCCTACTAAATTACTGTTATTTAGGGTACAGAAGTGAAACTGATGATAGATTAAGATATTGTATAGTGTAACACTTTTTATTAAAAAGGAGTATGAAAAAGTCTTGTTTGCATTTTGACCACAGTTGGAATCAAATAGCTTTCTCTTTGTGGACGCAAACCTCTTACTGGTAAATGCTGTACTCAACTTGCTCTCATTTTTATTCTGGCCTTAAAACTTATTTACAGGTATTTCACTAGTGCTCCATCTTTGTCTTCCCCCAGTGTTCCTGCTGCTTCTTTCTTTCACTTGAGCACAGTACTAATAAACAACACTGCATTTGCATTTAACCTTCATGAAACTCTCCTACGCAGATAACACTGGAGTTTATGTAAGTCTGTGTTTTGGACAAAGCTCTTATGCTTCAACTTTTTTACTGCGTGGACGAGTTTAAATGATTATTATAGTTATTTTTAAATAAGAAACAATATTATCCTTCCAGTTTCAATGAGATTGTGATCTAATATCACCTACATTTTAGGCTGGAGAAATTCATCCATTGTCTGCTTGACAAGTGCTACTGAGCAAATTGACTGAGGAAACATAAAAAATCTTCTAGACTGTGGCGATGGTGGGAGGGAAGGAGCAGTGAAAACAGTCTGACCTTGGTTACAGTTTGAATAGTCTTACTGCATTTATTACATAGTAACACTACACAATTGTAATAAGTGTTTTTGTTGGCCTCAGATCACCAGAGCAATGTCTAACAGAACACAGCAAAGGCAGCCCCTTTTCATTATTAGTGGAAACCTGCCCTCATGATTCTCTAAAAGTAAGAGGGTGATTAAGGAGAAAGAGCAGCAGTGGGGCAAGAGGTCCACTGCTGAACTGTGTTGAGGGGAGGTGGGGAAATCCTGCAATCATGCCCCAAGTGACTGATGTTTTCTCTCTAGGAATTCTGGCCTACAGCGACAGACTATGATCACATCTCAGAAAGGCCTTCACTTCTACCATTAGCACAGTAAGAAGAAAAAGCAGAGATTACAGAAATAGAGGCAGAGGAGGAAATAAATATTTACTGTGATAAAGCATTAAAAAGCAAATTAGAGCCTGCTGATATTGGAGCCTGCTGTGCAGGCCTGAGGTGAATATGAGTTTAAGCTGCACTTTCTGTGTGGAGAGCTGCAGTCCTTAGAGGATACAAGGAGGCAAGAGGTTTCCTGCAAAGTAGCAATCAGAGAGGTGTTTTGCAAGACAGGATGATAGGGGGTGTTTTTAGCATGCTCTGCTCTCATGCACCGTATTTTGGAGTGGGACAGCTGCCCCCATAAATTCCACTCTGGAAAGAAAAGCATCCAGGCAAATAAGATAATTCATTTCCTTATGAATTTATTTCTGGGAAATGAAGTTAGCAATGCTTTAAAAAGCAGATTTCTAAAAAAACAAAGATATTGCCAGGTGCACACTAAGCTTCACCATAAGTATTACAGTCCATTCTAGCCCAGAAGATCAAGTGAAGGCCATTCATCCTTAGAAAGCACAATCTCTACCCAAGTAGATCAGTGCAAAAGCTGATGAAACATTTTATTTATAGCAATAATATCCTTTACCAGACATAAGCAGTCTCCTACATTTTACACCTATATAACTCCTGGTTTCAGAATGTGATCTGCTTGTGCTGCATCCTTGGATTTATTCAAGCAGGAACAGTCCTGGTATTTTATTAGCAATGATATCAGTGATTACTTTTTTTTTTTCTTTCCAGAAGAATGGGTGCAAACAGTTTTGCCTTCAATCTCCGAAGTCCCTGAAGATGCAGGAAGGTGTGATGGTGAACCTAGATCACAGCCCACCATTCACTCGTTTGTTCCTCTGCCGGGCAGTGTTACTGATTATTCACATGAGATATCAGAACATCCTTCATGTGTGATTAAAAGTCTTATGACTGAGGAGGGACCTGATCAGGGTAAGCAGACACTTTGTGCTTGGATGTTCAGAATGAAGCAATAGTTTGTTTTCCACAGAAGAGCAGACTGATTCTCCTTGACTTCATTAGAGCAGATTATGCCGCAGAACTGCATAAACATTATAGTCTATAGCTTATTATGAATGTTGAATAGTTTGGATATAAAGATGAATATGGATTAATGGGAAAGTCCTTGCCATAATTTGGCATGAGCTGGGTAACAGATTTTGTCCTCCTGAACAAGAGAAGCATATCAGCCTTATGCCCATTAAAACCAAAGCTCACAGGAGATCAGAAATAAACTAGTATGTTTTGAATCTTTAATTTCTGTAGCAAAGTGTGCAACCTATCAGACTCTCTAAAAAGCTACTGAAAATATATTTGTAGTTACTGAGAAACAACAATATATCACAGTCCATTTTTTTTGTCTAATCTGAATCACATAGACTAGGCTAGCTAGGATTAAATGAATGAAGCTAGCATTTAATACATGATTCTGATGACATAGCAAAAGCAAGATTTTTTTTTTTCCCCAGAAAACAACCAGTTTCAAGAGAAAATTGGGGTTTTTTAAGGGAGGAAAAGTCATGCTCTCGTGCTAGTTATATAATACAAAAGGACATCTTTGATCAGACTCACAGTTTGAAAGGGATTAAACTGCCAGGCACTGTGGTTTGAACATTTTTGTGAGCCAGTCTTCCTGACAGACTGAAAAGGATGGACTTTTTAGATATGTTCCACTTTCATACCAAAATATATGAAGTAAGTGCTTGTATTGGGTGGCTTGGTACCCAACTGGGTACCACGCAATACCTTGGCTACATACTATCATATTTTAATCCAGTAATTTAAGGAATCAGGAGAATTCAAACAATTGCGGTGTTTTTTCCCTGATTTCAGCATCTGCATTTTGTTAACAGATGACCAGAGAGACTCCTGGCTGCACAGACTTGGAATGAATACACACATGAAGTGGTCATTTCTGAATTCCTTGATTGGGTGGAATGAGGATAGAGATATAGAAAAAGGTAAAATGAAAAGAGCAGAAACTGAATATTGTTATTTTGTAGAACACTTGCTGCATTACCTACATGGGGAGGTTTTGTTTGTTTGTTTTGCTTCATTTGTTACTCTGAAATTTTCCTGAAATATCTCAGTGGGGCTCTATGTCTTGGGTTTGTACAAGTCACCATTCTAAGTGATCGGTTCGATCTCTTTAACCATATATGTCTTGTAGTTATTATGACAATTAATTGTGATACTCAGAATAATTTTCATATGATTCTGAAGGAAGTGACCTGGTAATAAGCCCAGTGAAAGAGATCTGATCTACCAAAATGTAATGACATATTTTTAATCAGTAAGAAAGTTCAAAATTAATAAAGGCAGTTGATACAATAACCTGAAATAAACTGGGTCTTGCAGAATCACTTGCAAAAGATAACTGTGAAGGGTTCTTTATAATTCCTAATTTTCAATTGCTATAAAAGACTTATGCTTCCTCTAAGTTTTTTATCTATGTTCTCATATGCAGTTTTAGTGGCAAAATTAAATGTTATTATTTGATGTCTAAGTAGCTTCGGGCAAGAAATTGCTCTACTACACATAAGTGTACCACGGTATACACAAGCGCAAATCATCTTGCTAAAACTGTCCCTGTGAACATCAATTTCCCTTGTGTGTCCCTTTGTTATCAAACAGAAAGATTCAAATCTCTACTTGCTTTTCTCTTGAAAAAATATGAAAATGTACATCTGGAGATTCAAATCTCTACTTTCTTTTGTCTTGAAAAAAAATACGAAAATGTACATCTGGAGTTTCTGCATATTTTCATTCCTTATTTCAAGTTGTTAAAGTTATTTTTATTATTCAGTAGACTATCCGAACACATCTGGAGTTTGTTCTGCGGACAACAACAAAGTCACTGAGCTGAAGGAGTGGTGTAGGAAAGAAGAACTGCCATACATTCCATACAAATTAGCTAAATTATATGTCACCAAGGTAAAAAAATAAAAGAAAAAGAAAAAAAGAAAGAAACGCTGAGTGAATGAATTGTGTACAAAAAATGACTCATCAAATGAAGTGTCTTTTCTCAGAGATATGCTAAGAAAATTGTGGTTTCCATACTGAAATTTTTCCTGAAAATTTATTTCACACTGTCTTACCGCTTCTTCTTGACATTTGGAAGACTTTTTTTAAATTTTGAACATTAACATAGAAATAGAAGCATTAAAATGTAAACAGCTAATTTAGGTAAGATCAGAAACTAGATTGCTCATATGCTTCTTCCCAGCATTTGTCTGTGTATTAGAAACTCCATAGTAACTGATGTGGAGATAACCCTCAGTTCTTACCAGTAACTGGCTCAAACGTGTATTTTCTGCTTTACCATGAAAATAGCCAATATTTCCTTAAAACTAATTTTTACGTTCATTCTCTGGGCTAATTTATTTCATGATTTTATTTTATATCATCCAATATATATTCTTTTCTTATTGGTCTGAATTTGAAACCTTTCAATTTCATTGTTTTCTTGTTCTTTTATTATTCAATAAATAATTTCTATGGTGACTTCTGCAGTAGAGAGTGCAAACTCCTGAGCTATCAGTAGGGCAAGTTCAAATATCTTAAGCCATCTAGTTAAGGCAGCTCACAGTTCTGTGCATGATAAGAATGATAAACCTGTCTGAATCTTTTCAATCATCTCCTCCAATAAGATTCACAATGTTGTCTCTATTTCCCAAGAGCTTTAGAATGATTCTAATGGTTATGTCTTTTGTATTCAATTCAGATTACTGCTGTTGTAAGCAAGATGTAGAAGTATCTCTACATCTTAACCAGAAAAGCAAATCTGGATCAAGCCAATAAATATGCAAATTCCTAATCAGTTATACAGAAGAAAATTTAACTGTTGAGATCTGGAGGTTTTTGGCTGAAATCTTCTTTGTCTATTTATCTGTTTTCAGGATGAAATGCTTCACTATACTATATTTGCCATTAGCATTTTGAGAAATGTACATTATAATAATTTTTTGGTGGTACATTATAATTGAAGCTAGTTGCTAGTTCTCTGAGTTGATCATTTCCTTCATCTTCTTCAGATTGTAGAAGATATGCAGCAAATGAAAACCAAATACGTGAAAATAATCAAAGAACTAGACAAGATAAAGAAAGAAAACCAGGTAATTCCACTGAAGCATTAGCATCATTCTCAAACTATACTATTAGCCAAAACAACTCTAAAAGATAAAATCCACTTCATTTACATTTACATACGCATTCAACTACCCCTTCAAAATCTCCAAAAAGTATTAGCAATGTGTCTTTAAGTATATTTGACTTGGCAACTTCATGAAATCTGATCTTACGTTTTGTCACCTGTGACTGAGTTCTTCGACTTCCTCTATTTCCTTCCATCATTCCCAGATATTTTCCAAAATTCATTATCATTAAACTTTTTTTTTTTTTTTAAATGTCATGTTCTCCTGAAGGCTGAGGCTATGGCTAAAATATTCACATTTAATCAAAGTTATACTTAAAATGTAGATTGTGCCTCTTAGAAACAATCTTATTGTAAAAGACCACTCCCAAATACACCAAGCACCTCATTGTTGAAGTGGAGACCACTAGAAAGTCATAGGCTTTTTTCTCATCTTTGGGGATATTCTCTATCTTGCACATGGAGCCCTTTCCTCCTCTATCTGGGGTGAATAAATACACTCTTTGGTTAATTTGGTTTTCAATGTGAGGTTGATGTCAGGTTAATGAAGTTAATGAATGTAATGAAGATGATGAAAAAAAAACATGTCTAAAAGACTAATATTATATGGAATAATATGGTTATTTCTCAAATACCAAAAAATGGCTGCCTCCAGCCTGAAACAGCAGGCTGACGGACACGCAAAGTGACATCCACACGGCTTCCTGCTGTCAGCGTGCCCCGACAGATCCACACACCTGAGCTTAGTCACCCAACATTTTGCTGACATATTCTCTTGCAAAATAGCAGAATCCCCTTGCCAATAAGCCCTTCCAAGGTTACAGTAAGGATCTTGACATACCAGCCTGCAACTATCACCCCACACTGACACATTTTCCCAGAGGAAGTGAAAGGGATGATTTCTGCATACCTTTTATGAGTAACTCTCCCAAAATCAGAAGTTGCCTACATCTTCCTTGGCCCACTTTTCCTTAAGTCACTGCCTCTTGGTGCTTATTCATCATGTAATTTTTCTCTCTTAATCCAGAATAAGGCAGGCAGTAAGTTCCTGTAGATGTACATTTCCATAAAAATAAACTTTTTTCTGTTCGAAGGGCACACAGAGGAGAGAAGATAATAGAAAGTTTTTGGGAGCTGCCAGGGGAGTGAATGAAAAAAATCTCTAGATTGAGAGAGTTCATTGAATATATTGTACAGTGACTTTTATTCTTGGTTAAGGAACAGGATTTCATTGAATTCTCAAGTTATTATACCTGCACAAAGGTTGCAATAGCTACATAAATCTGATTCCATGCTTCACTAGTAAGTTAACACTCACACAGTCACACCTTAAATTTTCACATGTCTCAGTAGATTAATAGGGGTATAGACAGAGCTAAACAAAGATGAAAACAAAGTGGAAGAACAGAAAAAATAGACACATGGGCAGTCAGAAAGAATTGGCTGCAGGACAAGAACACAAACACAGGGATTTTTTACTGAATTACTGGCATTATGGCTAGTTTGTTAGCAGTTAGAATATCTGAAATCAGACTCACTCCTAAAAGCACTGAAAATATTCACTTTTTAAAAATTTCTTATCTGTTTGTAAGTCTAATAAAATTTTATTGTCTTACTTCAATGGAGCCTGCTGCACAGAGCTGTGTTCTGTGCTGCTTTTGCCTTATCTTGCCATGCTTTGATTTTCTGAGCAAAACTTTATTTCTTTAAAGCTACTTTTGCTATGCTTACAGTAAATTTACTCTGCTGTGCTCCCAGAAAGTGTTTGGTCTTTATTTTCTTCATAAAATGAGAGAGAAAATACGTAGCAAAAAGTCTTGCTCAAAGTCTGCATCCTGGGAAGACACAAACCTTCTGTTCTAATATATTAACATAGAAAATTTACAGTCATCAAAAAATAACAAAAATAAGAAAAACAAGTGTTAGTGGAAATTACTCTTTTTATCTTGCTTTCCTGTTTTCACCCACTTTTCTCAACAATATTTTGTAATACAGGAACAGACTGTAACTACCATGAAGAAACTTTATGGTGATAAAATGAGGAGTCTGAAAGTCCAGTTAGAAGATTACCAAAAGCTAATGAGCAAGAGGAGCATGTACTGTCAAGATATTATTAAGGTACCCAAGAGGTAGTGCTTTTGCAGGGGAAAATGAATCATGGGTACTTCCCATGGGGGAACTGCAATTTCACATGAGGGAGTCTGCAACTTCCCAGACGTTGCAGAAGCAGCCTGTGTAAGTCATCTTTTCTTCTTTGGGAAGCATAGTCAAATGAGGACAAGCAATTTGTGAAATTACTAAGTAACCATGTGGATGATTTTTTGAGCATGGTTTTCCTTCTTCAGGAGATGAATGATACCTTAAACAATGTGTTTTCAGACACTTCACAGCTTAGACTTCTCCAGTGTTCCAAGGAGAAATCAGTGTAGGGTTCTGTCTTGCTCTCTATGCTTGCACATTTGAAAATAGCTGTTTTATTTTTTTTTTTTAATTTAAAAATATGTAAAGATATTCACTGAATATTTAGGATTTCTAATGCTTGCTTTTGGCGAGAATGGTTTATCCCATTGCATCTACTTTTCTGTGTTTTTGCATATTCAAGCCTTCAAGTGTTTGGAATAAAACTCTTTGGAATAAAAACATGATCCATATATTTGTTTTAAGACAGTCAATTGTCAATTATTTTCTGTGCCAGATGCTCAGGTCTTATCAGCCTGGTCTAACCAAAGTGTGCTGCACAGAAAAAATGAAATGGTCTTTTTTTTTTTTTTTTTTCAAAATGAAGACCTGGCACAGAATTTCTGATCTTTTACCATGTTCTACCACTTTCAGAGACTAAGGGAAAGAAACAGACAATTGAGCCAAGAAAAACAAGAGCTTCTTCACCAAAAAAATCAACAAGCAGAGAAATGGGAAGAAGAAAAGGTACACAAGGTTAGCTTGGATCTCTTTTTGAAGTAAGGCAGCATTCTTACTTCCATTTCTGATTTGTGCAGTTCCCCAGAACCAAGGCAACCTGGGAATTGCATTATTTTCCTCTAAATATGTATTTCTAAGCCAGGTATGACTGAGTTGCCCATTCTGCTTAGGCCATTGTCTTCTAATTTCAGAGCATCCAAATCATGTTTTAAGACTGATTTATTTAAGGGCTTTAAACACCAGTAAAAATAACACACATTTTTTTCACACTACTTTTATTTATTTATTTATTTTTTATGCTAAAAATTGTAAGGGTGTATTTTTTTCTCATTTCACATTTCCTTTCTTTAAACAGTTTGAAAATTGCATTAAACCACACTGTTTATTTTAGATTCAGTGGCCTATTTCAGAAATAAACAAAATTTCACCTAATCTGAACTATTACAACACTGCAAATCAACCAAATAACCTAACTAGTAAGAACGTCTGGCATGGTAATTGCTAGGAAAGAGGCATGTGCCTAAAATTCCTCAGGACTTGTTATTTTTTTTTTTTTAACAATGCAGTTTTAGAGATTCACAGAATCTCAGAGTAGTTGTTGTTGCAGGAGCTACTGGAGATCATCTAGTTGAATGCCTCTGCACAGCAGGGTGACCTAGAGCTCATGGGCCAGGAATGGGTCCGGGTGAGTTTTGAATCTCCATGGAAGGAGATACGCTCTGCCACCCTCCCAGTCAAGAAGTTTCTCCTCATTTTCAAACTTTAGTAAATAAAGTTTAGTAAATAAATATGTCAAAACTGTGAAAAGAAAACAGCAAGTGTTAAAAACAACTTCCTGCAATAGTGGGTTAAAAACACAAATATTTCCATTCTCCTCTTCATGTTGGCTAAGTTGTGCTGCAGTTGCATTTTCAGACGATTTAGTAATTCTTAAACTTTATTCTCTGTTGAGCCATTATCAGATGTTCCTCTTTATGACAGAAATGAGGGAACAGGGTAGCAGGAGAGGAGACAAAGAAAGGAGAAGAGGAGGGGAAGAAAGACGGTTATGTCAAATGAAAAGATACATTTTTATATATCACAAGATTATAACAATTCTCTTACATTTTCTTATTTATGATTATAAAAAAAAATATTGTATTAAAAAGAGAGGGGAGGGTATAACTGACCTGAATAGGTCCAGACAACTGGCATAAATCCTAGAGGCAATTCATTCTTTTGCAGAGATTCAGGGTTCTTACTCTTTTTTCACTACATCAATATAATCAGAGTTTAACAGAGTAAACCTTCATTTTTACATCAATGAGCAGAAAAACAAAACTATGTTTTTTTCAACTGGTATGTAGCATGCAACATTATGGATCATTCAACAAGCATTGCATTTTTAAAGAATAAAAATAGATTGCTAGAATTATTACTAATAATTCTTTATTGATAGGCCTGTCACACTCTCAGTGTTGTACCCAAATGTATCTTCAAATCATTTAATTTATTCCAAATTACAACAAAGACCTATTTTATTTTTAACATGAAATCACTGGTGTATTCACTGCAAAGTTCAGTGCAGTGCCAGATTTGGCTCTATATGTAAACTGAAAATGCACAACCTTCTAAATATTCCAGTGTATATTCCTGTAAAAATTCATCTGTTGAAATTTACCTCTGGAAATAACTTAAGCTCTATTTATTTCTCTGCAAATCTTTACCATTACTTTAGAGAAACTGATTTTCATTGCACTATTTTGAAGCACTGGATTGAGTGACATCTTAGCTAACAACTGAAAAAGGACTCAGAGGCAGTTTCTCTTTTGCATTTGTGAAACTGAATGCAGATTTCCATAAGATTTCAGAGGCAAGGGCTCAGGAAACAGTATGCATTTAATGATGTAGCACCATCTTTTGACTGAGTTCTGCACAGCAACAGTATTTAACGTTAAGTTTCTTTTTATGAATTTTCAACAATGTCTTCCACGGTAATGCTCAGTTCCTGATGGTATGCAGTCAAAACTCCCATTTTTTACAAATTCTTTGACCTAGTTGTTATGTAAC